>VZTU01024503.1:14783-69425 GCA_013400835.1 Zapornia atra | reverse complement strand
CGCGCTGACACCCCGGTCTCTTACCGGACTCCCCGGGGAACCGCCGGCTGAGCTCTCGGTCCCGGGAGCCGCGGCAACAGCAACAGGAAACGTCCCCGCGTCCCGGAAGGAAAAGGGAGACCGGGATGCGCGCCTGCGCGGCAGGCCGCGGGGAGGGCCCCTTGCCCCGCGGGGAGCCCACGGAGCCCCCGGGCTGCTCCCTGACCAGGGGCTCGGGCCCCCGAACCGTTCCGGGCTTTCCCCTACCTCAGCCGGCGGGTACCAACGTCCCGCAGCCCGGGGGAGCTCCGGGGGGGCTGTGCCTTGCCTCAGCGCCCGGCTGCTGCGGGGGCAGAGACCTCCCGGGTCCTTCGCGGGTCTGGGAGCCTTAACGGGATGGTTCGTGCGTCTCTCTCGCTATTGAGACCCCCTGAGGTTTGCCTTCCTAACAGGCGAGGGGTTTTACGGCCGCCTCTGCCGAGGCGAGGTCGGGGGCCCAGCCTGGTGGCAGCCCAATGGCTTTGACAGCCACCCAGGGCCCTCCTGCATGGGCAGAGCCTGAAGGCAAGGGGGGATGGTCTTTGCCACCCCCAGAGCCCTGTGCTGGCTTCTGTAAGGAACGGACTCGGGGGAAAAGTTCCCTGCCCCTCAGGTTCGACCAAGTGCTAGCATGGGCAGAAACAAGGGGAAGAGCCTGGGATTTAACCCACATTGCGGCTCAACGCTGAGGGGTTACAACCTGAGCTCCACCGCCAGCCTCTCACAACGGCCTCTCAAGTTTTAGATCGCACACATTCAAGCCCCAAGTTGGCCTGGCGAGCTTGGAAACACAACATGACACGGTTACAAGCCACACTTCCCACTCGAAATCCACCCTGCAGCTTTCCTGCACTGCCTTGGAAGAGCCTGGTGCCCTTTGGGATGGAGATGTGCTGAAATACTTGGCCACCTTGGGACCAAGGTCGTCTCCAGTTTCCACACTGCAACCTGTTTAATCGGTTTTGTTTTTTTCCTCTCCATCTTAAGGGTTTCAGGCTTTCCAGAAACATTCCCTGTTGTGCTGTTTCTGTACAGAACTTAAGTACAACAAGGCCGCGGTTGTTTATCGGGGCCTTTCAGCGCTACAGAGAAATAATCATTAAATAAAGCGTTTTGGGAGTAAACAGCCGGCCGCCACTTGGTGACAGATTAATCCTCCGGCACTTCAAACGTTGTGCTTCGCTATATAATATAAAAGTAAAGCGTTGCAGATTGCCCAACCCCAGCTGTCAGGGAGAGGACGGGCTGTGCTTGCGCGGCTGGCCTCGGGGCATCTCCTCAAAATCTGCAGAATCTGGCACAGCAACCAAGCCGAAAGACTCCGTAGCTCAGAGCTAAGGTTTGGATTGCGAAGAAGAGAACAGCAGCGGCTTCCTGACGCTGCGCAATGGGGGAGCGACACAAAGACTTCCTCACTGAGCACAGAGCGGGCCGAGCGCTGGCAGGCAGCTGTGGGTATCTGTCAGGCCAAGCGTACAGTCCTGAGGTTTTGTCAGGGAACACAAGGAGCAGCGCCTTGGAGATGCTCCAGATGAAGCAGTACTTCCCGGGTAGGAAAAGAAAAGCAGAAAAGGAGAAGCCCTGAGAATAGTCTATTCTCCAGCTTCCTTTTCTAAAGCCTTGAGTTTGGTAAAGCCAGCTCTGTGTCAGCAGACTCGTAGCTCAGCCTTTCCCCCAAAACCAGCACTAGCAGACACTGTCACGTTCGTTTTAGGTCCTGCTTCACTGGCTTACAACCGCAGTCACCCACCCCAAGCACAGTCGCTTTGCTTTCGCCTGTTCTGTTTGGACTCCTGTCAGTAATCATTTATTCCAAGCAGGATTCCCAGTCCATTTATCACTGTCATCCTGTTGCAGCAGCCAAACGTCCTTTCTCCTCCCCAAATAGAAGCTTTTTGGCAGCTGTTTCTCTCTCCAGAAACACAAAGTTTCAGGCTGCCCTGCTGCTTTTCAGATTTCTCAGACTCTGTGTGGGCTACAAGCAGAAATTGCAGAAAAAATCCAGAAAAAAATCCAGAAAACCCAAGTAATTCCTCCTCACAGTAAGCCCAAGCTGTCCTTCCCATATTAACTCATTGCTGTTGCACCAGGAATCCAGAAAGCAAAAGCCTGCAGCTGCAAGTGCCAAGCGAGGGGTGAATTTCATACACTGAATTTCATGTCCAAACCAAGGGCCATTCTGGCCTTGCTTCCATAGCAGCTAAGGCTGCAAGGGTGGAGGGCGTTTGCTTGAGAAGCTGCAGACACCCATGTCCTCCATTCACCCACAGAACCATCATGGGAGAGGAAACAGCTCTCCAAACCTATTCTGCAACATCCTGGAGACTACTTGTGCCAGCCATTTGTGATAAATCAGCCTGTATGCTGAGGCAGCCTGAAAGGGTCAGCCTCGGACAGGGGGACAGCGTGGTGTCCAGCACAGCCTGGATTAGTCAGGAAGATTCATTAAAGCAGAATTCATTCCTAAGGAACGTTTCTGAAGCCTACCCAAGGCTTTGGGCATGGCTATAGGTTTCCTTTCAAAGAGACCTCCCTGTGGTGGCCAGGGCTCTGTCTGTCCTATAAAGTAGGAGAGATGGAACTCTTGATTCAACGAGGCTTCACTCTCAAGTAAAGAAGATGCAGAAGACCCACCTGTACCCCAGAGCTCAAGCTCAAGTTGCTAGGAGGGAAGCAATCCTCCTGCCATCCGTATTCCACAGCATATCCTTGGCTCGCCTCCATGGCACAGCCTGCTTGGAGAGCTCTCCTCCTGTCAGGGCTTTCCTGGGACTCATCTAACTCCTGTTGCATAAACTCTGGGAGCATGTTTATAAGAGAGGATTAATTTAGGCACAGAGCCTCCTCCACCCTTGACAGCAAAGGCTCAGAAGGAGCTTTCTCCATTTCCAGGTGAACAATAAAACCAGAGACTTGCAGCTCAGAGTTTACGTAACAGCGGCGTTTGGGTGGCCGCTGTTGTCGAGCTTCACTTGCAGTTTGTGACTGCAAACATTCCTCTCTGGTTTCATCCCTGCCAGGCTCCCAACATCACATCCACGAGACTCGGGAGCTGCAGCAGCTCTCTGGCCACACACTCCTTCCCCTGGGAGACTTGGTACCGCGAAGATGCATGGGAGGAATCGGGTGGGAGAGGGAAACAAGTTGCCATGGATGGGGCTGCCCATGCTGCTGGCCTTCCTCACAGCTCATGGGCCAGTTTCTAGCAGAACAACGATCCCTCATTCTGAATTAAAAGCAGGGTTAGTTCCTCCTGCTGTTGCTTTCTCTAATAAGAAGAGCTCTTGCTCCTCTATTTCATCGCAGCCATGGAAGCCACCAGACTTTTTGCATCTACCGGACAGTGAAAAGACCTCAGGCTTCCTAATCATTTCCACATCCTTCCTCCCCTGGCTTCAGCTCATCGTTTCCTTTAACCACCATCTTTTCTTGTCTTTTCTGCCCACGACCCTCTCTGGTTTCCTACCACGTGGTGGTGCTGCAGTTAAAAATACCACGGAGATAACAAAAACAGCAGCACCTGACCATGAGATGGGCCCAGAGCTGGCCGGGGACCAAAGCGTGTGGATGAAGTGTGAGTTCATGATGAGAAAACAAAGAGGAGCAGCCGAATATCCTCAGGTCCTGGCAGCGAGCACGGCCCTGACAGAGCCCTGACGGAGCCGCTCGTGCCTCTGAAAAGCCAGCATGCCACCCCAGCTACACGGTGGCCCCGAAGCTGGCTTTGCAGGAGCCCTGTCAGTGACTTGTCAGGAGACCACGCACTTCTAGCTGCGATATCGGGAGCTGGTGATACCAACTATCAGCTCTGCCACCCAGCAGCAGCTCGCAAAGGTTTCAGCCCAGCGTAATCCAAATATAGGCACTCTCGGGCGAACGGCTGTCACGCAACAAGTCCCAAGCCAGCTCTGGCCACAGACAGGCCATTAATTTTCATGAACGCCTCCGAACGCCGCCCCATTGTTCAGCCTCAGTTCAAGCTGCTGCACGGGGAACGTGCCAAACCGAGCCCTGCTGCCCTGCCGCTCGCGTTAGCGGGGGCAGCGCATCCCTGAGCGGCCCAGAAAGCCAAAGGAGATGTCACAGAGTCCCCAGCACATCCCGATTCCTCAGCCACCGTGGGAGTTTTTTCTCCTGGATGTTAGCAAGACCCAGAAACACACATTCTTCATGGAAGGGCCAAGAAACAGGGTAAAAGTCACTATGACTTATGCCCGATCCCTGTGCATTTAGGATGGAGAACGACGCACCGAGCCACACAGCCCATCCAACAGCCAGCTCCAACCCCTTGCACTCCTCATTGCAGTCTCCATAGCAGTTGCCCAGAGAAGAATCGCTCCCACCCGCAGTGACCTCAGGGTTCCCAAGACCATGCAGAGCACAGCTCCAAGCCCTTGGACCACTGGGGATTGAGGCCCATCTCTGTCCCCTTGGTTCAGCTATAAAGCAGCACGCAGGACTGCAAACACAGCCTCTACTAGGAGGTTCCTCAGGAAGGAATGGCAAGGCATAACCCTGCCTCCTCCTGTCACGTTTGCGATCTCTCTTAAATAGCCACAAAGCACTTGCTCTCACCCAGCTACCTGCTTTCTAACCGCAGGGCCTGGCATCCTTGTCAGTTTCCCTCCAGCTGCCCCAAAGGGAAACCTGCTTCTCACGGCACATGTCCAAGGGCAGTCTGTTTGTTTATGCCCCGGGAAGGTTTTACTGACCTCAAGAGTCTCTGTGAGACCCTCACTCCTGTTGCTTGAGGATACAGGGTAGAGAAAGAGCCATTTTCTCATTCCCAGAAGGTTTTCTCTGCCTACAGACAATCCCTTGGGAATTAAAATGTTCTTCAGTGCCCTGAGCTCTTGCCCCAAGGAGGAAGGACAGGATTTGTCCATCAAAGCCATGCAGCAATGCCACAGTGAAAGCAGTGGGGGGACGGAGCCCCCCGAACGCTGGCGAAGGAGCAGCTGCCATTCCTGTGCACAGTTCACATCCAAAAAGTGACAGTATCACCCCGCGGGTTCTGGGAGGCACCGTTTGGCTCCTGGGTTAGTGAATAAAGTTCTGGATGCTGTAGGAAGCCCCTGTGCCCATGCTTAGGGCAGATGCTGGGCTAAGACATCACTGCATCTGTGAAAAGCAGCCTAAGAGACCCGTCCTCCCTCGGGCAGCGGGGATGTTCATGTGGACAAAGCAGAGCTTTGTAAAGAAGAAATTATTAGAGGAAAAGCTCACCTAGAACCTTCCTTGGGGAGGAAGGGGAAGGAAACGGTCAAGCGGCCCAAGACAATGAGGATAAACCAGGCAGGGTTTAGAGATGGTTCAGGCTGTCTGGAGGAAGAGCCAAGCCAGGCCAAGCAGGGTGGTGGGGTGCAGCCAAGCCAGGCAGAGGTGGGTTTAAAGCAGGAGTGGCCAGCCTGGGTTGGAGGGAGGCTGGGGAGCGGGTTCAGGCCAGGCTGGGGCAGAGCCAGTGACAGCCGTACTCACTCAGGCACTGCAGAGCACTTTTATTCGCAAGAGGTTTGGCACACAGCGAGCAGCTGGTGCAGCTGGAGAAAGACCCCGGCACGAGCTGGTGCCTATTGATCTCTTTCCACCTCTCCTTTGGCTCCTTCGTCTCTTTCTCCTTCTCTCTCTCTTTTGGCTGCTCTTTGTTCTTACCCTGGAAGGAGAGAAAAACACCGCTCCGTTACCAGCCCCACAGTGCCCACACGTTCTTTCATGCCCCATCCCATAAAACACTGAGGGTGCAGAAAGCTGATGTGAAGCAAGTGTGGTGAGTGCCTCTGTGCCTGGCCTCTGGGATGGCAGGGCTTTTCCCAAAGGCCTGCCCAAGACTTGGGCCAGTCCCTTGAGGCTGAGGATGCAGCACGCGTGTGGTGGGTGATCCAGGTGGGTGATCCGGCAGATCCCCCACCCAAAGACTCTGTCCTGGGCTGCACAACCTATGCCAAGGCAGAGTGAGAGCAGCTGGAGCGTGCCCCAGAGCAAGGTGGGCTGGAACTCTGGGGCCACTATCCAGAGCATTACGTGGGGGGAGGGGGGTTACAGTGCATCTGCTGAGCAGCACAGCAGCCAAAAGCAATCCCCAGGTCCCTGGGGGCAGATCCCCCTTTCCACTCCAAGAATTCAGCAGTCCCTTCCACAAACTCAGCATCTCTCCCTCACCTTATCCTTCTGCCAGGAGCCAGTGACTCGGCTCCGCAGGGAACTCAGGCGTCGCATCACCTTGGTGCCTTTCTCTGCTTTATCAGTTTTCCCACTGTCCTCATTCCTGAAACAAGACCAAAACCATCGTGCCTAAGGGGAAGAGAGCTGGCTGAGCAGAGTTCAAGCAGTATCAGCTGGGCAGCAGAACTTAGATGGAGGCAGGGGCTCAAAAATCAGTCTGCTCTGGGAACACCACGCGTGGGGGTTACCATCTGTCTCACTTACTCGTTGGACAGGAACTCAAACCAGGTGAGGTTCTGCTGGGAGGAATCGCTGCCTTCTTTCACACAAGCTCTCTGCTTCGCCCTGTGCGGGTACGAGACGTCAGGCACACGGCAACGAACACAAGAGCAGGGCTTTTGGGTTGGGGGAAGGCTCCTCTCTGGAGTCAGAGCAGGATCATGTTTCGGAATTGCAGAAGAGGCATGAGAAATGCTGCTTCTCCTTGCAGTGTGACCTTAGTGTCACTGGCAGAATGCTGGGATTTTGGTACCCTAGGAGTTTGTCCCCAAGTGTCACTTGGGTCCTTGGCAGACCTTGGACCTCCCCACCCAGCCCCTCTCCCAGACACACTTACCCATGATACTGTTTCAGCTCCTGAAGTACCTGATGGACAATTAGCCTACCAGGAATGGGGCAAAAGAGAAGCAAGAGATTAGAAAACGTCCTTGTTCTGCACCCCACAAAGCATCAGGCGCTGGCGTATGACCAGCTGCCCCGCTGTGCGCCAGCGCGGAGCCGGATCTCCTCTCCTGCTGCACCTTCAGGAGCTCAGAGACACTCGAGAACCTCAGCCAGGACTGACAATACCTACACTTGGTCTGGGGACACGTGGTCCTTCTCCAGCATCTCCAGAGCGGGGGGTTCAACACCTGGAACACAAAACACCCTCAGCTGGGATCCTGGTTGGCGGTCGTAGAGCACCGTGCCGCAGGCGCGGCGATTGGACCCTGTTAATTTGGGTCCCCCTCTGCCTTTCATGGGGAAGGAGGAGTGCTGGAGATGCTGCACACAAACCACGTGTGCCCCTTTATTGGGCACATTTAAACCCAGGCAGGTAAAACAGTGTCTTCTGTTAGTAGGATGTCATCTTTGAGTAGGGAGCCACCAGCCCACCGGCCACAGAGCGGTTAAGTGGCACTGGGTCACAGGGGATGGGCACATCTGAGCTTAGGCTGCAGTGTCAGCCAGTGTCAGACTCAAGTCAGTGTGACTTTTTACTTCAGGAGCTCCTGAGACCACGTAGAACAGAAGGACAGGGGATGTCTAGGCTTGCAGAGGTTACATCTCCAGTTTTTGATCTTCTTAATCACAAAACACCTCGAACACGTGTAATGATACAGCCTGTCCTGATACTGACCTTCCAGGGCTGGACGAGAAGCATCAAAAGCGCAGGGCATGGGAAGGGAGGTGACCGTCTCACAGGCTGATGGGACAGACCTTGACCTCCGTCTCTTCCCATTGCTCCTACGTTCCTGGAGGAGTAAAAAACCATGGACATCTTTGGTCCTTTGTGCACCAAAAGAGCCTCCACCAGACCCAGCACGGCCGGCAAGGGCATCTCAACCCGAGTGCCAGCGCTAATCCTGCCTCCCCACAGCCTCCGACCCTGCCCTCCCACCCTGGAGCCCCAGGGCAGATTCCGTTGGTGCCCAGTTTGATACCTGTGGTATGTGAGCAGACGGGATGGGATCGAGACCCACGCTAGCACTGGGGGAAGGGGCTGACTCCTCGGCCCCTCAGGTTACGGTGACAAGACACCCTGCGCCCCGCTGCTTCTCAGGGTCCATGGTGCAGGGACATCCTACGTGTGTGGAGTTCTGCACCCCCATTGTGCCCCGCTGCCAGCACACCCCCAGCCCTCACACACTCACCGCCTCCTCCACGCTGGGGCTGACCACGAGGTTCGGGCACAAGGGCTCTATCTCCACTTTGATCACCATGCCACCGCTGCCGCTGCTCCAGGATCCCTCTTCCCCTTTGGGCAGCTGAAGAGACACGTCAGACTTCAGGCAGGACTGGGTCCCCTTCTCCTCGTCCTCCTGCTCTGGGTCGCTGCCCATCTCCGTGGCATCCAGGCTGAACCTAATTCAAGGAAGAAGAACAAGCCGCTGCAGCGGACCTGTCCCATTGTGCCAGGCGTGGCACAGCCCTTGCAACGTCCTTGCCTTGGGTGAACCATCCTAAAGAGCTCATGGAGCTGTGGGCAAGGAGGGTCAACACAGCAGGCATGTGGAAAAGGGAATGCCAGGAAGCCTCAGCCTGGACACCAAGTCCAGAGCCTGTTAAAAACAGCTTCTCTGGCTGCCATCAGCATGTCCACGAGCTCCTTGGTCACCTGGGATGTTTAGTGCTGGGCAGCTCTTGACAATCCCTGAGACTGAGATTTTCTCATTCCCAGAGCCTGAAACAGAGCTGCTGCCCTGAGAGCTGCAACGCCAGGAAAGGCCCTCTGGGCATTTGGGAATGGCAGATGTTGTATTTATTGATTCCTCACTGTGGCATCATGGCCTAAATCCTGCCTCCAACCGGGGACCAGCTTCAAGGAAGGTAGAATAAATCCTTTTCTGGGAAATGAGGGGTGCAGCAGCTTCCCCAGTGCCCCACAGCTTCCCAAACTCCAAGCACTGTTGCAGTGCCAACAGCACAGGAGCGAAGTGATGGATAGGGCTCAGTGGAAAATCTTACTCCCTGCAGACCAGTGTCACACCATCCCTGCTGCCAGCAACGGGTGCCAGGAAGCATTTGGGAAGGGGACAGCGGGGTGTATTCCCCTTCCCTGGCCTCGTGCTCACACATGCCTCATCACCCCAGCGAGGGATCCGATGGGTCCCTGATGCTGGCAGCCGTGCTGTGCGGCACACGGAGCGACAATAGGTCTGAGCACCAAAGTCTGAGCTTGGTAGAGAACTGCCAAGATTTCAGGCTGAGATAATTTTAGGGTGCCTTATAAGGAGGAGGGATAAAAATAGGCTTTGCTGGCTTGCACCTAACTCCCAGTCACCCGGGGAGATCCATACATTTGCTGGGAGGGAAAACATGGGTGTAGGAACATGGAGCCTGAGGAAGGAGCATGGCATGGCAGTAACACAGGGCCTGGAAGCTGCTCCTGGATGGAACACAGACACTGTGCTTTGTATCATGCTGCTGAGCTCTGACTGAGGGCTGTAGGACACCATGGCCTTTGTGGGCACAGACCCCACCAAGCCAACTCAGACAAGAAGTAAAAGGACTTGTCAGGGTGCTTTCAGTCCCCTTGAGGTGGGCACAGCTCCCTCTCAGCTGCAGGATGGAGCCCACAGGGGCAGGTGAGGCTGTGTGGGGTCCCTCTCCTCAAATAAGAGATCATCTAGGCCCCGAGACTAGGAAAAGAGGGTCTGCCAAGGAGATACTAACACCTCTTGCTGCCCTAGCACTGGTTCCTCTGCATCCCACCCAACTTGAGCAGTATGTGTCCAGCTGCCACGGGATGGAGACCCCCACCCCCAGCAGCAGCAAGAGCTCAGGGGCAGCATGATTGCTCCAGCATCCCAGGTGCATCAAACGCTGCTCACAGCCCCGCTTTACCTGCGCTTGCAGTCCACGGGTGACAAAGGGCTCTCCCAGCTGTGCCTCCGAGAGGTAGACATAGACCTCACCAGCGTGGGGAAGAAATCCTTGGCCTCCTGCATGTCCAGCTCCTTGCTTGCTTCTGCAGGATGCTCGGAAGCATCGGGACCATCTCCCGGCACCGCTGCGCCGGAGCAAACATGGCCTCTGTTCAGGAAGCGGCAGTCGGCCTCGCCGTACCGTACGGAGCAGGAAACCGGGTTGGAAAAAGCAACATCCACAGACATTTTGCCCAGAGCCCCCGGGTTCTCTTCCAGTAAGCGAACGGCAGGCACAGCCTGGGCTGCTGGTTCCGGCTGCGCCGCTGTCTCCGGCGTGGGTTTGGTGATCGGGGGGCTCAGGAGTCCCAGGTCCCTGTAATACTCGGTGCCCTGGAGAGTGGAGTCTGAGAGGAGATCCTCTGTGCTGCTGTGCAAGTCTGCTGCTGGGGCATCCAGCTCTGCTGAAGAGGAGTCCTCCTGCAAAGACAGCGAGGCCTCAGCCCGAGCCCCTTGCACCCTGAACTTCCCAGGCAGAGCCACAGCTGCTTTCTCTGAGCATCCAGAGCCAGGCTGGCAGCTGGGCTTCACCAACCTGACTTCAGCAGCGGCACCTTCGCCTTGCACCTCACAGCCAGACCTGCCCTGGCCCCCTGCAGCTCCCTCCGGCCCCTGACATCTCCCTGTGCCTTACTCCCCCAAACACCAGTGTGAACCCTGGAGTTAATGACTCTTCCCAGCAATCTAACCTTGTACTCCTCGACTGACTGGATCTGGAGCCCTTTCCCCTGCCCTTACTCCACCACAGCCCCTCTGATTATGCTGCTGGGCTCCCAATTTGGCCCTGGCTCCTGCCTCACACGGCGGTGGAAGGAGGGAGGACACTTGCCTTCTCTTCAGCCATGCTGGCACAGAAGGTGTCATCCTCAGCAATCAGGGATGGGAGGAAGCTGCTGGGGCTGCGATACTCCAGAGTCGGGGTGCTGTGGTCAGTGAAGTCCCGTAAGCATGGCTTGCAGTCAGACCCTGCGGGACAGAGAAGGTCACAGGAGGGATGTCAAGGCTGGGAAGGATGGAAAATCAGCCAGGCACAGAGAGGTGACATCAGGCAGCGCCAAAACGTGCCCTGTGGCCCTCTGCTCCCCTGCCCCTTGCAGACAGGCACAGGCTGGTGGTCTCAGGACCTCCACAGTGTTGATCCTGTGGGAACCTGGTGTAGGGGTCCCCAACAGCAGAAACACCATCCCTCAAGCCAGAGGCCAGGCTTGCACATCCCAGCCAGACCCATGCAGGATGTCCTGCACTGCTGAGGCTAAACCAGAGGAGCCGAGAACACCCTGATGGCTGCTGCTGTCATCATGGGCCTTTAAAGCAGGAACCTTTGGGAAACATAAACACCGTGTGACGTTCTTCTCATCCCTGAGGAATACAGGATGCTGCTGGGACACCAAACTGGGGGCACATCAGTGGCTCCGGACAGCGCTACGCGTGTGGAGCGCGGAATTCTCCTGGTGCCAGCTCTCTCGTGTGGATATTCCCCAGGCCGGAGCACGAGCGGAGCCGAGCGTGCACCCACCACCCTGTAACTCACTGGGAAACAAACCCAAGGTCTGGATGGGCTTCGGGGTAGGATGGGTCGCCCCGCTGACTGCAGCACATTCCTATGCAGCGAGACACGAGAGCCACGCTCTCCAAAACCATCGCATGACTCACGGAGGCCTTTTATTCCTTTGGGATACATACAGCTGAGGCGGGTGGAGGAAAGCCAGGCCGAAGAACCACCGTGGCGGCTCTCCGAAGGCCCAGAGAACAACAGCAAGGGACTCTAAGCGGCCCTATCTATCCAACAGGGAGGAAAAGGCCAGGAACTGCTAGAAACACATCATGCTCCGGGAAAGCCAAGTGTAAAGAAGTTCTCATGAGGGAGATATGGTTAAGAGATGCGCGCCTGGAAACCCTCTGTCCTGCTGCGGGCTTCAAGGCAGCGACTGCAAGGGCAGGTTTGGAGGATTGCTCCTTGGATCCTGCTGCAGACCCCAGATTTTCAGTTTGAAGGAGAGTTTGGTGTGTTTGAAGGTGTGTGGTAATTGCGAACGAGGGTCTATATAATGAAGCAAGGGCCCGGTGAAGGCACTGTGTGAATTCAGGGGTTTCTAACTACAAGCGCAGGGAAGGCTCGCAGCAGCCTGTCTGGCAAGGTGATGAAATTTCCTTCTTGAGAAAGAATTGCTGCTTGGGATGTCCCTGAGCCACATCTAGAGTGCTCTGTCTCGAAAACAGGCAGGGGTTTATTGAACACCCTCTGCTGCTTCCTCAGCTAGAAGCTGGGGAGATGGGATGGGATGGGAGATGGGATGACAAAAGGACATTCTCAAGAACACAGGCTGTTTGCTTTAGGGGAACATTAAGCAGATTAGGTCTTGCTGTTGCTTAATTCGCCTCTGGCTGGGAACCATAAAAGGTTATTGCTGTGGGGAGCAGCCTCAGAGGAATTCCCAGGGCAGAGCTGAGAGGAAGCGTTGCTGGCTGCACCCAGCAGGTCTCGCACGCGAGCTGGGCTCTGCTGCGCTTTGCCAGCGCTTCCCGGCAGCCAAACGTGACAGCTCAAGGCTCTGGCACGGGGAGGAAGGGAGCAGTGACAGTCTCAGGGGTCTGGATGCCTCGAGGACAGCGGGATGGGGCAGCTGAGCCTGGTTTATCTCAAGGAAGAAAGCTCTGCATGGCTGTGGCCACCTGCGAGGCTGCTGGGAGCCCAAACAGGGATTGAGATACTTCCAACCCAGACCTGCAGCTGCTGCTGCTGCTGATTTCCCTTGGATGGGCCGGAAATGTCCTGGGAGTGAGCTCTGCCAGCAGCAGCCCATCCTCACCTGTCCACCCTGCTGCTTGGCACAGGATGCTGTGGATCCCAGGGCAACCCTGGAGCCACGCTGGCAGGGGAACCAGTGGAGGAAACGCAGGATGCCAGCTCTTGCCACACATGTCATCCTACAAGCATCAAACACTGCCTGCAGTTCCACAAGGGAAAGGCCACGGCAAACGTGGAGTGATGAAGGCACCGGTTAGTGAAGCAGTCCCAGGAGGAAGGAGAGACTGGAGGGTCTGGACATCTCCGGGCTGCTGGGAAACCACAGGGAGCATCGCGGAGGAGAAACAAACACAACTTCATCTCCTGCTGCCCCACACCAGCTGCCCTTCACATAGGGCCCTGCCGCGTGCCCAGAGCGATGGGGGAACCTCTGCACAGCAACTGCCAAACTCGCTGGGCCAAGCCGGGACACAGCGTGGTCCTTCGCCCGCTCTGGGCCCCACGTCGTTGGCCGTTGGCAGCGGAGGAGGGTTGGCTCATGAGGCCTGGGGTTGGAGGAGGGGAGGAGATAAGCTGTCCAACACCATAACGTCCCGTACAGCGAGCTGCTGTCTTATCACCCCAGTTGGCGCCTGGGCTTTGGGCACGAAGGGCTGGGGGAGCGGGGAGCCAGTGCAGTCCTCAGCTCGTGCTCGGCTGGAGGGGCTCGGTGGTGCTGAGAGGGATTCGCAGGCCCTCTGATGCTCACAGGGTCCTGGCAGTCACTCTGCAGCTTCCTCTGGGCACTGCTGGGTGCCAGGGAAAGGTCCCACATGATCTGGTGCATCCCATGGCACAGAACGGCAGTGCCGGGAGTGGAGCTGAGCGAGACCCCACCGTGCCCATGGCACAAGCTCTGGGGGGACCCACAGGGCTCAGCAAGCCCTCCCCATAGGCAGAGGGCTCAGAAGGCTCTGCCCACATGCTCCCTGTGGGAGCCGGAGCCTGGAAGCCCCATGAGGGGCCCCACTATGGGTTCACCTCCCCAGAGAGCCCAAAACTGCCCCAGCATACACAGTGCAGAGTGGGGTGACCTAGCCAGGGCTTGCCTCTGGCCAGGGGCTGCATGACCCGGCCTCGCACTCCAAATGAGCCTGCCCTGGTGCTCTGCTGCCCATCCCCATGGGAATTGAGCCAGGGAGGAGGGAAGCACCCCCAGAGAAAGAGCATTGAGAGCTCCAACGCCACAGATAGATAGAGGCACACGAAAGCACCTGCCTGGTGCAGGGGTTGCAAGCGAGTCCTGGAGTGCTCAGCTCCCATGGGACCTCCAACACCCCTCTTTCCTGCAGCCCCCTTCCCAAACCATGGCACCACACACTGGGACGAGGTTGGCACGGTGGGTGGCACGTCCCATCCCTGCCATCGGGCATGATGGAGCCCAGCCAGTGCCAGACAAACGGCCACAGCTCAGCCTGTGCTGCTGGCATGGGGGCTCAGCTCAGCACCCGCCGGAGGAATCTTACCCCCAGCCTCTGCTCCAACCCCAACCTCCAGCCAGACAAAGGCTCAGCCGTCACCCGGAGCTGGGACGAGCCCTCTGCACACACCAGCACCGCCAGTGGCACCGAAACAAACTGGTCACGAAGCCAGAAGGCTGAAGCCAACTCATTACTGTTACCAAAAGCATCAACACCCCGTGGAGAGAAGTCGAAGCAGAAGGCAAAGCGTTCACCAACACTTCAGCAGTGTCCCCCGTGGAGAGGCACAGGGTGCCCCCCACGCCAACCCCACCTCCTGGGGGTCCTCAGCACTTGGTGCTCCCTGCTCACCCCAGCCGGGCTCCCTGGCTGACCCACAGCTCCCCACACACAGCCCGGCCGCTCTCCCCGTTACCTCGCTTAAAGGACCATCTCTTCTTCCAACGCTTGGAGAACGAGGGCCAGGAGTGGTTGAGCAATGAGTCTGACATTTGGGACACCCCCCCCAAACCCCGAGCCCTGTGCAGGGTCCGATCCCGAGCCGCAGACGACAGCACAGCGCACGGCGGAGCTCGGGGCGGTCTGTGGCGGCTCTGCAGGCTGCAGCCCAGGGGCTGCCAAGGGGGGAGTGGAGAAGCCAAGTGTTTTGTCAGAAGCATCAGCTGATGGAAGCTGGAGCCAGAGAGAAATTCCTGGTCTCTGGCGTTCCCACCTGAGTGACGGGTCAGTGACTTCCTGCGGCGGGGGCCCCAAGGATGAGCAGCACCAGAGCACACACAGCCCCCTCCCCAGCTCTGCTCCAGGCTTCCAGGCAAAAACAGGGCAAGGTGTTAGCTCTGCCATCCCCCTTCCCCTCTGCTCCCTCCATGATCACCAGCTGCCTCCTGATGAGACCCCACCTCTGAGGCAGAACCTCCATCACCTGGGGAAGAGTCAACTTCACCACCAAGGGGGGGGGGAAGAGCCGAGAGTCCAGGTAGGACACCTGCACCTCTGGCCTGGCTTTTAAGCACCGGGGCAAAGCTGCTGCAAGGGAAGTAACGAGCCTGGAGTGCCTGCACCATCAGCCCCACCTTGCACAGCACCCATCCCTGGTGAGGACCTTTCCCAGGTCCTCCTCAGCTCTCCTGTGCCAGGCAGGTGGGAACTATCTCCCGACTGCCCCAAGAGACCGAGTTCTCCACCCCGAGGTCTCTGAGCCCACCGCTCCCGACTGGCACCAGTTGCGCAGCCCAAAACTGCTCCAAACTTGTCTCCCAACCCCTGGATGAGACTGAAGCAGCTGAGTTTTACCCCCTGGGGGGCTCCTGGGCCGGACCGAACCTTCTCCCCCGCTGTTCGGCTCGCTGAGCGGCGCCCGGCCGGTTTGGGAACAGGCACGAGCCCCCCAGGCACGGCGCCCGCGGTGGGCTGGTGTTACGCAAAGGCGGGTGGTGAAGAGCATTTCCCTTGCTCGGCCGCAAACCCCAAAACGTCACCTGCCCAGCACAGCCCTCCCACAGCTCTGCACCCATCTCCCTGCTAACATGGGGGCCTGGTTGTTTGGAGAGGGGTTTGGGGGACCCAGGGTTGGGGGGGAACCCCACTGAGCCCAGCCCAAGCCCAGCTGCGGGCAGGGCTGAGGTGACCTTGCAGGCTGTGACGCAGCAGGAGCCCAGAGCAGCACCCCGAGGTGTTTGTGGGGGAGGCTGAACGAAGCCCAGGACTTCTGGCTTCAAGACAAGCTGCTTCCTCACAACATCTGGAGGAAGATGAGCGACAGCTCCCATTACCACGGGGTGGAGCTCATGCGGAGGGTGAGGACTTACCCCGAGGGCTGGAGGCATCTCTCCGGCGGGCTCCCTGCGCATCCTTGGCCGCGGTGTCTTCTCCAGCTGCTGGTGCAGAGCGAGGAGCGGAGCCTCGGCGGGGAAGCGGCAGCCGTGCGGGCGGGCTGCTCACGGGGCCTCTGGCTCAACCATCACACCGCTTCCCCTTTCTGGAGGCACAGAACAAACCCGCCTCTCCCACGCCGCGGTTCCTTCGACGGCAGCTCTGGCTCTGCCCCGACGCTTGCTCCCAGCCTCCCTGGGGCCAGGGTGGGTTCTGCAGACCCCAGGAGGGTCCAGCAGAATTGCCTTGGGTGAGGGGGTCGTGCACCCCAAAGCGCCTGGTGCAGGGGCCCGGGGAGCTGCCGACCCCTCGATGGCTGTGAGGAGGAGATTGCCACAAACTGCTTCCTCTTCCGTTCAGAGAAAAACCGCGCAGCGCGGTGCACGCCGTGAGAGCCTGGCTGAGCCACGGGCGCGTTGCACCATCACTCGTTAGCCCCCTGCCAGGGCCAGTGAGGCCTCGCCCAGAGCTCCCTGCTAACGAGCCCTTCAGCCTTGCTGGCACAGATGGACTTCGGGCAATGACTGAGAGCCCAGAGCCCCTGGCAGGTCCGGCTCTTACAGGGGATGAAGCGATGGGAAGGGCATAGGAACACCTGTGCTGGCCATTGGCATCCAAGCTAGACTCTGGCTCCTGGTGTGGTGGGGTGAGGGATGAACCATGGTCCCCCTGCCCTTGCTGTGTGTGGGCTGCAGGCAGAGCCCTCAGCGCGGCTGCTCGCTCCATCCCAACACGTGCCACGGGGTGATGCACCCACGGTCCCTGTCCCACTGCCCCAAGCGCTCGCCTGCCCCAGCCAAGCCCAGACCAGAGGAAGATCCAGTTATTCCACACGGCTTTGGCAGCATGTGGAGCAGCAGCTCCCCTGCGCTCCAGGAAACCCAAGAGCCAAGAGGAACAAAAGTTTCATTTCCTTGAATCCTCGGGAGCTCGATTGATCTCCGAGCTCTGTGGCTCCACACAGGAGGCTCTACACATCAGGATTCCTGGATAACAAACCTGGGTCAGAGGCAGCAGCTCCCAAACACCAGTTGGTTTCTCCTCCCTCTCACGACAGGACAATCCCTGGGGCTTGGGGAAGAGCAGGAGGCTCATGGGGCACTGAAGGATGCCCGGCCAGGTGCGGGGCAGCGGGAAGAGCCCCCTTGTCCAGTCCCGTGTTCGGAGGCACTAGATGGCATCAGCACCGTGCGTTCTCCATTCATCCAGCAACACGTCTCCATCCAGGCCCTTACTGGGAAGCTGTTACTGGGACCATCTTCTTTACTGGGAACCGTTACTAGGACTGGTGAGGGGTGCAGTGAGGATTCCCCTCAGCCCCTCCCGATGAGCAGAACATCTCAAACCCACGCTGCTGACTTTGGGAAGGGTTACCGGGGGTGTCCTTCTCCATCCCCCCATCCTGCCGAGCTCCTCATAACCCTGGAGCACCCCAAACACTCTGGCTCAGGTCTGGCAGGAAGCAACTGCCGCTGAGGCATGATGCTGGACAGACGGACACATAGTGCCACAGGCGGACAGACACCACCCCCCCCCAGGAAGGAACCACAAAGCCAAACCCATGGATTCACTCCACCGGCTGCGTGGCCGCATCATCCATCCTGCCCGGCCCCCAGCCCAAAGCAACGAGGAGCAGGATGGGACTCACCGACGGGAAGGAAAAGCTGTCGGAGCCGAGAGAGGGGAAGAGCCTCTCTTTATGGATCCAGGAGAGGAGTGACCCTGGCTCAGCCCACAAGCTGGTACCCGGCTGATCTGGCGCTGGGGGTTTGGGGATTTGGGGTTGTTCTTTTTTTGCCTGACAGCATACATCTTGCAACTGAAAGTAGCACTTATTCCAGGATCCCAATTTAGCACTCCCTCTGCGGTAAAGCAGTGCCCAGCAGACACGAAATGAACAGAGATATTCTGGGATAATTTATTCAGAATTTTAATATAAACAGTTAATTGTTTGATATTCTGACACAGCAAAGGGTTTTTTTTTCCCTTAATATCCAAAGATTTTTCCTGTACATGTCACTGCTGGGCTCCTCTATAGGAAAAAATCCAGGGGGAGGGAACAGGGGAGGAGGTTTGTCTTTTTTTTTTTCCTTAAAAAAAGTGTCTTGGCAAATTTGATCCTTTATTTCAACATGAGGTATCTGCAGCGCTCTTTGTGTTCTGGGATGCAGGTGAGCAGGGAGAAAGGGGGGGAGCAGGGAGAAAGGGGGGAGCAGGGAGAAAGGGAGGAGCAATGAGATTAAACGGGTAAATAATGAACTAGACCTCACAGAACATCACTTCACGTGTAACCGAATCCCTCTTCAGGTCATTAAACACAAGCAGGAAGCATTTGCTTGTGGCTGTTTGACAGAGCCCACGTGTGGTTCCCCCAGCCAGCCCCCCAGTCCCCAAACACAAACCAGCCCTGAGAGGAAAATCATCCCCGAACTGTGGTGAAAGGAAAGGCTTTTCCTTTTAAAATCACTCACTTTCTCCTCCTGTGGCCTCTCCAGAACCCTCTGCCAGCAGAGGGACTCGATATTCATCAGCTGGAACCCTGGAAGTGCCGCGGATGCTGCTGGGAAAACCTGGATTCCAGGAGAGCTTTTGGGTATCAAGCCCAGCCCAGATCTCTGGGGTTGTTAGTCCTGAACTCGAGCTTTACTGGTGACACTGGGACCTAACTGGGGCTGAGCGAGCACATCTGAGCTCCTTTTAGCTGCCAGAACCATCTCAGGGCAGCCAGACCCAGTTCCCAAGGGGACTGTTGGGGCTGAGGAAAAGAACCATTTCGTACCATGAGCTGGGAAACCGGCCCCAGGACAGGACAGGCACCAGAAACACTGCAAAGCCACTGCCAAAGAAACACCAACGCTGCAGGAGTTCATACTACCTTTATTATACAACATTTAAAAGTCATTTGCTGCCTGTCCCCTCACAGCTCGCATCGTGACCTCACCACAACCCCCAGAGGTGAGCGCTGGCCTCTTGACCAGGGCACGGGTGATTCTGCTGTGGGAAGAAACAGGCGTTTAACGGCAGCGGATCCGCTCGAGGCGGCAGCAGCCGAACTGCTCAAGCCCAGCCAGGTTCCTCCAGGAGGCTGAGCACGGGCGGCCCCGCGCTCGCCATGCTCAGGCCCAGGTGAGCGGGCACAGAGCGGGCACCGACCGGGCCGAACGCCTCGATGCTCCTACACCCATGTTCACAGACAGGATCCAAGCAGAGGTAACGCGGAGCCGAGCGGAAGGTAATAAAAAGGCCAAAGTCAGTTCAGTTCATACTCAAACCAACCTTACTCTGAATTTCACCTATTTCCGAGCTCGCTGCTGGATTCCAATCCGTTCCACAGCTCCGTTCCCCGCCCCACACGTGCAGGAAGCCCCCAGGGCCCATCGGCTCTTGGGGATCCAGCTGTGCCCACGGAGGATCGGAGGGGNCCCAGGGCCATGGCGAGAGGATCGGAGGGGTTTCTGCAGTGTCTTGCTCACTCCAGGCTCTGACCCGATCCCACACTGATCACGGGAGCACCCAGCACAGCCTCGAGTGAGGTTTTTATGGCACAAAGGTATTTTACCTTCTGACTCGTAAAACAAGGTTCCAGTCCCGGCCTGAGGAATCGCCACTGGCAGCGAGGGGCCCTGGAGTATCTCACGGACCAGCTTCCTCTCACAGGGACATTAAGAGGGGACTCAATTCCCTCTATCCCTCCCCTAACACGGCAGCTCTGGAACCACCGACACAGCCCCTTCTCACTCCCGTCTCCTCCTCACCTTCACCCCTGAGGTCAGGAACACAGAAAGCGACTGTGAGATTTCCCCCCCCAATGAGACCCCGTTACACGCAACACACTGAAATAAAGCAAAGCATCCTGTTGCTATGATACAGAGAGAAGAGATGCGCGACCCACGGACTCAGAGTACCCCTCAGCGACCTCAAAGCAGCCTCTCCCACACCAACAGCCGCTTCCCAGCCCATGGAAAACACCCTTGTGGTGCAGCCCGGTCGCGCCCCCAGCCCCTCCCCAAGCCCGTGCTGGCACAGAGTTTGATCCACGCTGAGCTCTTCTATTTCACAACACAACAGAGTATTTACAGACGCGTTCCCGGCCCCGCGGCCGCGCCGCAGAAGGACCAGATTGGCAAGAGGCGTTTCAGGAAGCGGTAGCTGAGTTTAACGTGCAGACAGTTCCGAGAAGCCCCGCTCGGAGAACACACAGCAGAGCGCAGGGGGATGGTTCTCACTCCTTCTCCAGCTTCAGAGACAACGAAGTTCTGGCTCCTCTCCGGTGCCGTACCTGTTCCCCAGCCACGCGCTGGCGCCTCCAGCTGCTCCCAGGAGGTCGAGGTCTGTCCCGCTGCTCTGTGTGGGACTGTTCTCTGCCCGCAAAGGGCAGGATCCAACCCTCCAACAACTCCTACCTCCAGAAAAGCGCTTCCTGCCTCCTCCACCTGCTCTTGTGTCCCAGCACTGGCTGCTCTGGGGCTGCGGCTGCCCCAGTCTCACTCTGGCTGGAGAAAACAGCCCGGCAAAGGCACAGGAAACCTTCCCAGGCAGGAATCCTTCGCAACACCCGGCGCAGGGATGGGTTTCATCTACAACCCACTGTGTGCCCGAACAGGCACTGGCCAGAGCTGGGAGGGAGTTGGGCATCCCCAGGGTGAGCGAGGATCTTCGGCAATGGAGAGCGAAGGGTCAGCCGGGGGCTGAAGGACTTTCCAGATGGGAGAGCCGGGCGCTGGGAGTGACGTTCGTTTGCTTGAGTGAGCAGGATCCTTCCCAGCCACGAGTGGCACCCACTGGCCTTGGGGTTCATTTTAGAAAGGGAACAGGTGCTGTCCTCACCCTGGCAGCACCTGCCTCTCCCCCTGCCCCCAGCACAATGCAGAAGGGACGACTGGCATAGTCCTTGCCCCCAGTACTAGGTATAAACAACTACTTGGTGTAGTGCAGAACAAGGGTGCTGGCAAGGCGTGGGCTGCCACCCCCCCAGCCAAACGCATATTCCCCGGCGCAGTGACGCGAGTGCTGCCAGTCCCCCGTCCTCACAGGGCCAACCGGTACCAGCCGAACCGCACAGCCGGAACCAATACAAGGTTCCAAGGTTTGTTTATGGAAAAGATCTTCTACTCCCTTGGATTATTGGAACAAGGACACACTGGGAAAGGTCCAAACGGCCCAGTCCAAGGAGGCGCCGGTCCCAGTCCCTGCCCGTGCTGGCAGGCATCGCTCCGGAAGGACACGGTTTTCTCCTTTCAGGTGGTTAGAGCACCGAAGGGCAAACATTCACATGGCTCTTTTGGGGTTTTTTCTTTCTATTTTTATAACCACAGCAGAACCAGGGGATGCCATCAAAGACCAGATCCACATTCCTGACTCGGTTCCTTGTGTCACCACTGCTGGAATGGCAACGAGCTGTTCTGTGACCCCTTCCCTTTGGTGAATGGTCCCTCGTAACGGAATCGGCTGAGATCGATTTTCCCTGGATCCGGGGTAGGTCCAGACCAGAAGATTTAAGCAGGTTGAGAGGTGCGTAGTATTAAAAAACATCCTTAAGAAACACTGAGGTAGACTGCACCAGAACAGGACACAAACAATCCCAACCACATCCACCTGCCGAGATGCTCCGGATCCGGATTTACATGTTCTCTGTGGTTAAGAAACTCATTGTTGCCTCTTTTTTTTTTTTTTTTTCTTTTTACAGCTTTTTATATATTAAAATAAATAAAAAAGTTCTAATAAGAAAACCTCTTCCTTAGAAAAGCGTGAGGATGCGTCTCCTTCCCGGTGGCGCCGCGTGGAGCCGCTGAGCAGCTGCTGCTGCAGAGAGCAGAGGAAATGTAAACGAGGCCGTTTGAAACCGAAGGCTCTGACCTGTGTCTGGACTTCCCGATCCCATCTGACTTTGTGCACAGCCTCCACCACCTCTGTCCGACCGGGATGGACTCAGCTGGTGCCCAGGCCCGAAGCTCTCGGTGCAGCATGGAGCCCCTCGCCCTCCCCTGGTTTTGCTGCAGCCCGGCTGAGTGGAGCGGGCTCAGAGATGCTTCCCTACCAACTCCAGTCCCCTGCATCGCTCACAGGAGAAACCACCAGCTCAGCCTGGCTGGATTTAAAAGCCACACACCAGCTCGGTGTCCCCCTGCTCTCGCCAAGGCAGGAGAACCCTGTTTTCTCCTGCCGAGAGCACAAATTGGCTCTTGGGTTTCTCTGGGAGGACCGAGCGCCTCTGTCTCCCCTTTAAAACCACCTCCTGTTGACCCTGCAACAGCGACAAGCTTCAGGTCTTGCTCCAGCACTCCTCCTCCCCCCCAGCATGTTCCCGCACCGCACCAGACATGTTTGGCTTCCCAATTCTCCTCTAACCCCTTATGCTCATCAGCTAATGAGCTCTGCCTTTCATGCCAACAGCAGTAAGGCCAAAACAGAGTCCAGAAGATGAAAGCTGACATCCTGAAGAGCTGAACGCAGGGGCTAACGCACACGTCCTGGGAAGCAGCACGGGGATCCGAGGAAAACATCCATGGCCACAGGCAGCAGCAGCAGCCAGGCAGTGGGGAGCTAACCGGGATCCTGCTCAGAGCCCAGAGTCTTCTGCTCTCCCCCTCTGACTGGCGTTAGTGTCTCTGGTTTTGGTTAGAGTTCTTCCTCATCCTCCCTTGCTGTCTCTTCCGCAGCACAGAAGGCAAAGCAAGGGGCATGGGGGGCGACAGAGCCGTGGGATGTGGGACTGGGATGTTCTGGTGTCCTTCATCCCAACTGCTTTATCTCAGGGCTTCGACTGGAGCCGGCTGACGGTGCCATGTCAATCACGACACCACGGTGTGAAGCCGTGTCAGGTACAACCTTCCCCTGCGCCTCACTGCCCCTCGAAGGGCAATCAGCTATTGTTAGTTCATCCTGCAATCTTTGGACCACTTTAAGACCAAACAATCCCCCAAATCTTCCCTTCCCCGAAAGGATCATGAACAGTCAATAATTTATATGAAGTTAAAATTTAAACTAAAGACTTTTTTTTTTTTAAATATCTTACAACAAACAATATATATACTCAAGGCTGGAAGGACAGAAAACTCTGTACGTGGATCTCAGGGCAGGGGGCTCCCACTTCGTTTGGTCTTCAAAGTACCCACAAAGCTCAGGTTCCGGCTCCTTTGGCTCCCAGCACATTTTCCTCATTTGTTAATGAGGGAAAATCCACTCCCAAGAGTCCTTAGTATAAAAATAATCTGTTGAGGGTTTCGGGCGCTCCAGGGAACTGCAGGGAGAAGGAGGAAATACACCCTTTGGAGAAGAGGAAAGCTCCTGTGAGAACATACAAAACTTATGTACAAAAAGAGAAGAGAGAGGCTGTATATGTTGCTATAGGTACACACCCCACATGTATATACTGCACACACGCACACGCAAGCACCCCTGGGCGTTCACCCCTTTAAAAACGGCATGAAAGCAGCAGCTCTTGGTCAATCTGAGGATCTGGCGCATCCGACTGAGGTGTCGAGTCCTTCAGAGTGTTTCTGAAAGCCTGGGATCCCACTGGAAATGCTTCTGCCCTGGTTTGTTCCGCACCGTTCCCGCTGGAGCTCAGACACCAGCAGCATTTCACTGTCTCTTGTGGATGCTCCTCCTGCGGTTTGGCTTAACGCGGTCGCTTCCTGTTTTGAAACCATGGTGACAGCAGGGAGAGCAGCCATGGAAACCTCTTCCCATCTCTGTTCACAGATAAATCCACTGACAACCAGTCGACTTGGCAAAAAAAAACAACAAAAAAAGAAGAAGTATTAATCATAATCTGATTAAAAATCTGCAGAGTCTGTAGATGTGTGTCATACACTGTGGCAGCAATAACAAGAGTCCTGAGATTTGTGGAGGGGGGGGCAAAAAAGCAGACACAACCCTTGGGCTGAACGGGGTGCGTTAGGATGGGCTTGACCTGGGCATGGAGAGAATCCGCCCGTTCTTCTTGCCACCGTTCATGTGAGTGTAAGGGATGTGCTCTTCATAGTTCCCCTTGAGAGCCATGGAGGGCCCGTTGTCCCTCCCCAGGACTTTGTCCCTCTGTGAGTAAGAGGAGGGGTCGAGGGGAATGCTCTCCATGTTCTCGAAGTCCATTTCGTACTCCTCCGTCTCCAGAGGTTTGTTCTCCTCGCTGTAGAAGAAGGAGACCTCGTGGAAGCTGGGGT
This sequence comes from Zapornia atra, assembly GCA_013400835.1. NCBI lineage: Eukaryota > Metazoa > Chordata > Aves > Gruiformes > Rallidae > Zapornia > Zapornia atra. The sequence continues at coordinate 45,313 of VZTU01024503.1, read as the reverse complement.
GCAAGTCCTCCTTCAGCATCTCGATGATCTCAATGAAGGTGGGGCGCATTTTCGGGTTGTACTGCCAACACATGTGCATCAGGTTGTTCCTACAGCAGGACAAACCAGAGTCAGGGGCGGGAAGCAGCAGGTTCTGTGGGTAGGGCTGGCACAGGACCACATTGGGACCCCCCAACCACCCACTACTCCTCCGACACCCCGAGCTGTTTGTTCTCTTTCCAGTCTCCATGTTTCCCTGCAGATCCCAACGCTCCTTTTTCTCTAGTTCTGTCTAGATCAAAAAATTCCTCCCAATTCCTTCCATTGTTCCTGTCTCGGCTTCCGAAGGAAGCAGGGCTGCGGCTCACACGCTCCGTGTGCACTTACAGCTGGGTCACAGTTTTTTAATTCATTCCATTTTAATTTTAACCCAGCCTGAAAGATAACAAAGCCCCTAAACTTCAAGGGGAAGAGGAGGCTGTGCAGAGGACAGAGGTCCTGTAAACATCCCACCCAAGAGCAAGGCCGTGGCGGGAGGTCGTGTGTTATTGGACACCCTGGAGAAAGAACTTGGGATCACAGAGGGTTTCAAACTGGAGCTGGGAACGGGCTGCAGAGACAATCGGCCAGGGCAGTGGTTGTTTCACAGAGCACACTCGTTCTTTGGCTCTGAAGCGCCGCCCAGGCCCTCAGTGGGCTGGGGAAGTGGGTACCAGAACCAGTTACCCTCTGTGCTCCCTTTCCCAGCCAGGGCTCCTTCCCCTCACCACTGTGCATGGCTCCAGCATGGCTCCTCACACCCACCCTGAGCCCAGGCTCAGGTTAAACAACTTCTAACAGGATTTTTATTTTAACTACTCTGCCAGAAGCGGCTTAGGGAGGGTCGGGCAGACCTGGGGACACTGTAACCTCCGGACAGCAAACCTCACAGGAACAGCTGCAGAGCATAGCCCTTCACCCTGGTGCAGAACAGCCCCTAACCTCTGCGAGGTGCTTCTCCCCGTCCCCACACAGGGCCCTTGTTCCTCCCTTGGACATGAGCGGCAGCTCCTGGCTCCATGCAGGAGCCTCCTACCTCTGCCCTCCTCCTAAGCCATAAATTGGATTTCTGGAAGTCAGCAGTAAAGAAAACAAAGTGGCTGTTGGAATTTTCAGGACTGTTTGTGTAGGGAAGAGAGATGAATCATGGAAAAGCTCGGTACAGCTGGGATTAACAAGCCACTCTCTGGCCCCTGTAGCCACGGGGACGCAGGCGGTGGCCAGGCTTTGCCAGGGGACAGAAGCCAAGTGCCATTCACCAGCTCGTAGGGGAGGAAAAGCATTTTGTCTGGTGCAGCTGATAAAGTGCTTATTGGGTTTTTAAGCTTTTCCTGTGCTTCGTCCTTCTCTACTCCCAACGAAAGGTTATTATTTCCCCTCTGGTGAAGCAGACTGGCTCAGGAATTCCCAGGCCGCTGAGGATGAGCCTCTCAGAGAGGTGGCTCCCTAAAATTGACTTTCTTCCTCCCCAGCAGAGAAGGGGTGATGAGGTGCCATGTGTGGGGCCACCTCTGTTGGTCCCACTTCAGCTACTGAGTGCAGGCTGGTTGAGTGTCCCCTGCTTTGGTACTTACAGCCTCTCCAGGCAGTTGTCTGGCTGTTCCAGGCATCCTCCATCCATAACAAACTTTAGCACCTGTTCGTTGGAGAGCCCTTGGTATGGCTGCTCGGCCAAACTGCTTATTTCCCAGAGGACAACACCAAATGACCTAAGCAAGAGAGAGTAAAGCATCCTGGAAAGTCTTGTTTTGGAGAACATGTACTTTAGAAAGTGGAACCCTGTTTTTAAGAAGAGGGTTTCAAAGCAAAGCTTTTGGTTCCTCTCACAATTTAAACCTTGTGTGTTATAGTAGTGATCTCTTGAGCTCGAATCTGCTTGGGATGGTGGGGCACAACTTACCACACATCGGAATAAGCAGTGAAAACACCATCCTTCAGCGACTCGGGTGCCATCCAGCGCACAGGCAGCAACCCTTTGCCTCCCTTCCGGTAATAATCCGTCTCATAGATATCTCTGGTCATGCCAAAGTCTGAGAGAAGCAATTGGGATGTGTTAAACACCCTCCCCTTGCACTGTGCAACATCTCCAGGCAAATGCTTCCTCCCTTTGACACCGTTCCCATCCACCCAGTTGGGCTCCAATGGTCCTTCGTCACCTTGTCGTGAACATTCAAACCACCTCCCTCTTCCCGGTGCTTTTGCTCTTCTGAGCTACTACAGAGCCAGGACACAGAGAGGCTGCAGGGTTACAATCTCTAGTGACAGTTTCTATTCTAAACATTGTTTTTATTCAAGCCCTTGAAGCAAACCAGAGCTCTCTCTGCCCTGAAACCCCGCTGCCTTGGCTTGAAGTCCAAAGAGGTCTGAAAACGTGCCAGACTGGGGGAGTTTTGGTTTATTTTTAAATGTTTTATTTACTTATTTCTAAAAGGCTTTGGGTTAAAACCTGGTTCTTGTGGAAGATAAATGACTTTTAGAAGGTACCTGACCTGGTGACGGGTTTATTGATGCTTGGTTTATTGTAGCCAACACCACCAGTGCCTTGAAAGCAAAGATCAGTGGGCAGCAAGGGCTGGAGAGGCAATAAACCCTTTGGATAGAGGCTTGAGAAGGTGAGGAAAGCTGCTCTGGCTCTAAGGAAGATTATTTTCTTACCCAAGTCTATAGGATTCTTTTTCAGGGAAGAGAAAGAAGGATGTTTACTGTGTTTCTGAAGGGAGCCAGTGGAAACCACCTGTGTTTGCCGCATCCGCCTTGGGCTTCACGTATTTCCCTTTGCAGCAAATACAACCCAGGGATTTCTCTTCCAATCCCATACTACCTACCTCCAATTTTCACAGTGAAGTCTTCTGCAACCATGCAGTTACGGGCTGCAAGATCCCTGTGCACGAACTTCTTGGCGTTCAGGTAGGCCATGCCGTCGGCGATCTCCGCAGCCATCTGGATCATCTCTCTCAGCGTTGGTGGCGGACGCCCAGGGTTATTCTGCAATAAAAAAAGAAGTATTAAACCCCAAATCAAGCTACTCTGTTTCCCAGCAGAGTCCCTCTCTGCTGCCTGTACCTCAGCGTCAGGTCGCAAGGAGCGAAGGTAACTTTTCAGATCTCCATGTGCCATTAGCTCCATGACCACCAGAGTTGGTTGTCCTTTTGAGACCACCCCGAGGAGGCGAACCTGGAAAATAAGTGAAGCAATTCCCTCAAGTATATGTTCAAAGACACTGGGCAGAGCCCAGCAGGGGGAAGAAGAGGGGTATAGCAAAGCCAAGGCTCTGAACAGGAGCTCAGAACAGCACCACAGACCCCTGTCATGCCAAAAAGTTTTAGAAAATGCATTTTATAAAATGTGGCATGGAAAGACCCCAGCTCCTGACCAACGCCTCTGCAGAAGGGGTTTGTAAGCCACATGTCAGGCTTTGAAAGCCCCAAGGAGCTCTTAGCTACGTGATGGGACTCGCTAATCGCTTACCACATGATGGCAGCTGAACCCTTTCATCACAGAAGCTTCGTTTAGGAACTCGATGCGCTCGCGCAGGCTGGCCGACTCGTTAACGGTTTTCACAGCCACGCGGGTCTCCGGCTCTCCCTTCACGATGTCCTTGGCGATCCCCTCGTACACCATGCCGAAGGAGCCCTGGCCCAGCTCCCGCAGGAGAGTGATCTTCTCCCGTGGGACCTCCCACTCGTCAGGGACATAGACTGTCAAGCAGAGGGAAACGTTTCTGACCTGGGGAAGTGCCTTTGGAAAGGCCTTTCTGCAGCAGCCCTGTGCAGAGCTGCCACAGCACGTGATGGGTATAAATTAACAACAACCAGAAACTAAACAAGCCCAGAAAGACAACGCCAACCCCATGTCTGCATGACTGGACAAGGAATAAAGCCCCTAAGTCAGCCCTCAGTGCTCTCACCGTCACTGGCGCTGAGATATTCAGGGTTAGAGGATGCATAGAGGGGTCCAGTTGGTCCTTCGGTTTGTCTGGAAGAGACACAAATCCATCAGCACATCTGCAGCTCGAACACATTAGAACTGAAGGTGGCTGCATGAATTCTCAAAGCATTCAGCAAAGACAAACTATCCCAAATTCTAAAGGCACAAAATATTCCCTAAACTCAATTAATGCTGCGATCGTTATCTAAATTAGAAAGTAAACACAGAGTTACTTCCAATTAATAAAGTCTTTGGGTGTAAGTTTTGCTTGCCCTGGTGATGACAGCAGATCACACTCACCTCTTTCTCACAAGCACGTAAGCAGCAGCAATAATTCCAGCAATTATTATGGCAAAAAGAATGGGAACGATTATCACAGCGATATTAGGCTGAGCATTCACTAGGAGAGAAAGAGAGAGCTGGAGGTATTAATCAGGTCGAAAACACATGTCCTTCCCACAGTGAAACCTCTCCCTTGAATAAACTGGAACAACCAAGAAGCCAGAGGCAACTTCTGATACGAGGCTGGTCAGAACAGGAGCTCACGCTGAGGAGTCACAGAATCCCAGAGTCCTGCATTTCTGAGACATTTCAGTTTACTGCAAGTAGTTGGACTGGTCAGTATTTTACGACCGCCTCCCCGCAGTTCCCTGTGTGCTGCTTGCTACCCCCCTTCCAAAAATAACCTGGGTTTCAATCAAGAAGTAAATGTTGAGGGGAAAAAGAATGAACTCACGATAATCAGCCACGTAGAAATACGTAGGCTCTGTCCAGGAGCCATTTCCAGCCAGCGATGTAGCTCGGATACGGACACTGTAGTTTCCAGGATGCAGCCCCCGGAGCTTGCAGCCCTGCTCCATGGCAAAATGCTTCCGGGAAACGCAGTAGTGTGCTTCCTGCAGGAACAGGGGCGAGAAGGATGCATCATGCTACCCCTGCAGCAACCTAGGGAGCACCCCAGGACTCCTCTCCCACCTCCTCGTTACCCCAGGATTCCTCTCCCACCTCCTCGTCGGGCAAACGAGCGCAGATGGGGCTTTCACATGCTCTATATTGGGCTTTACCTGTATAGGGGTTTGTCCCAGATTTGTTTTTTACAGTTTGGTGGTTGGATTATGTGGAGATACGTACAGAGCTCAGCCCTGGAACCCGAACAGGGCTGGCAAACCCTCCCACCCGCGCCGTGCTTGTGTTGGCGGTGCAGCAGGGCTGCCCACGGGCTCTCTCTGGCTGCCCACGGGCTCTTCGTTCCTCTGAGCCACCGAAATCCAGACACACGTTTCGTGTCCTGCGAAACAACATTCCCAGAACGCCTCCACGCAGAAAGCTGACAAGCTGGAAATGCTCCTTGGGCAAATAGGCACCACACACCCAGGTTTTTATTCCACAGCATTGCCAGAGGAATAAAAAGTCACTAGCGAAGCTTTACATCACACAGGAGGAAACAGACTGGGCAGAGCACCATACGCATGAGGGGTGTAAAGCCCAAACCGCGTCAGGCTTCCAGTCAGAGCCACTTCTCCAAGTGTGCTGTGTTAAGGAGCAAGCAGGAGCTCTCACCTCTGTCTCCCCCAGACGCCCGTAATTCACTTCATACAGCACAATGAGACCGTTGGGCTCCTTTGGCTCCTGCCACTTCAAATGCACAGTGTTTTTTTCAACCATTTCATGGGTAACTGGCCCGACGATGTCATCAGCCTTAGCTAGAAACAAGGTCATGAAGAATTAGCAGTTTTATTTCACATCTTTGGCTAAATTCACAACTGCCATCACTCTGCCCCTCTCCCTTCCCTACCTATGCGATGCTCCTGCAGTGCAGCTGGTTCCCATAGGAAAAGGAGCCTCTTAAAGCAGCCACCAACCCAAAGCACAGCCCAGGAAGAGATTTACCTTCCGGCATGGTCCTGGCACTGACATAAGCTGCAACACCGCATCGGGACTCCTGAGCATCGTGGTTACAGGCGTGGAGCTCGATGCGATACCCGGTGAAATGGCGCAGGCCTGAGATAACCAGGGACTCCTTGGATTTCACTTTTTCAAAAGGTTTCTGCTCCTCTGCACTCTCGGCCACTGCCGCGGAGTTGTTGGGGGAGGACGCGATGGTGGGTATCACCACAGTGGCATTTGCCACGGAGCCGAGGTCTCTTCGCTTTCTCGATGGCCTATGAAATGACACAGGTTATGGCTGCGTTGGTTACACTCAGCGTAAAGGTGTTCACCTGAAGGGTTAAAGAGGGCTCAGGGTGCCTCCAAAAACTCAACATGAAGCCTCGTGTCTTCAACACCACAAGGGAACTCAGGACTCTGTCACATGAGCGCTCTCTCAGCCCGTTTAACCACACATCCCCCAGACACCTTTGCTGCACTGAGTCCATGCAGGGGGGGAACCCCTGCAGCCCAATGGCAAACCAAGGAGTGTAAAGCACCTGCTTGAGAATTCAAGTTCTTCTGGATCCTCCCAGCTAAATACAACCTCAGTGGCTGCCTTGTGCATCACAGAACTCACATTTCCAAAGCTGAGACTGGTTTCACAGCTCACCAGATCACATCTGCCCTCCCCCCGAACCCTAAGTCTGACTCCAGCCTGGTAATTTTAACCTTTCCCTTCAAGACCAAACCTGTCACGTCCTTTTCCACGTCTGCGTTTTAAACTCACTCACTGGATCAGGTATTAGTCACCCAGCTTTGTCAACGGAAGGTGTCCTCTCTGATTACCGTGTCTCAGTCTCAAAAATCAGGCTCTGAGTTGTACAACCAGAACCAGCAGCAGGATCCTGCCAAGTCTCGTATCTGCAATGGAGCGCTGCTAGCCGACCTTAACCTCCAATTTTGACCATAAATAAACTCAGTGCAATGGAATTAAATTAAAGCTATTCACAGAGTTTAAGTTTTTTTGGGTCTGGGAAAAAAAACAACCCATGGAACAGGTATGAAACCAAAGATCCTCGTGCTGCCTCTTCACATCCCAACATACATTCGCCACGAGGAATTCCAGGTTGGGAACCAACGTGGTGAATGGGTGATCGTGTTTAGTTACACGAAAGGAATCAATGCTGGGAGAACACCTGACTGTGTGTTTCTACGGGGCTGAGGAGCTGCTTTGTGTGTGTGAGGCTATTAAAGGGTACAAAGAGTGACCTGAGCTGAACCCACACTTGAGGCATCTCCAGCCTCTAAAAATGTAACAAGCTGTTGAAGCAAACCTTCACTGCCAGACTGAACTTTCCACTGTCACCCTCCGACCACCAGCAAATGATTTGCCAGCTACAGCAGCGACGGGGTCTGCACCTACGACCCCCGGAGCCATCCCAGCCGTTATCCCCCCAAACACAGCTGGCCACAAGCAGAGCTTAACCTCTCCTGGAACTGAGCACGGTGCTGTACACCATGACATGGGTGTATCTGCCCACCTGATGAAGAAAAGAGGATGCCAAACAGCGTGTTGGGCACAGCGCACTCTGGTTTTTCAGTCTTCTTTCTCTAATTACTAATTAACTCGTTTTGGAGCTGCTGCTATCTCAGCCTATGCATTGTTCTGAACAGCCTGTGCATCGTCCCCTGACAGGGGGGCAGAGTTCAGAGACCCTGGTCTGGGTCGTGCCACCTCCCTCCTTCTCTCCTTCCCTTGGGAGGAATCTTGACCTTCCACCCAGAACCTCTCCTGGGCTCCAGAGCGACGCTCCCGTCGCTGTGTGTGGAACGTGGACTCAGCTGTTCCTGTTTAAAAGGATTTTGTTTTTCACAAGTAAAACAGTAATTTGACCACTGAGGCAACACAGAGCAAAAGGCAAGAGTAACTTCTTCCCTCACAGGCAACAGAGAGCAAGAAAAGCTCCTGAAGCTGTAAAGCCCAATCTGCCCACATTTCCTATCCTGGATTTGCTGTGAGTTTCTTCCCGACTTCCCTGTAGCTTCCAGCAGCTGATGCCTTCCCATAGCTCCCCAGTGCAATTCTCCTTACGGCCCAGTGCCCCCCCTGCCCCCCGTGATGCTCAGATCCAGGTACCTCCTCTACTGCCAGTGATGACACGATGGCTCTTGGCACACACCAGGATGGGAGTCACAGCTCCTCACATGCACTGGGGGGGGTAAATATGCATCAGCTTCCTTAAGCAAAGCTTCTGCACACCACTGAACTAGCAGAGAACAAGGGGTCTGCCTTCCCCTTGTGCTGGCACAGGTATTTATGTATTTGTACAATCTATGTGTGTGCAATCAGTCTGTGCAATTAATGGGATTGAAATGGGAAACCCAGAAAAAAAAGTGACTTTTCATTTGAGCCATTTCCCAGATCTCACTCTCACTGTATCCCACTGATATTCCTATTGTGTGTGATGTAGAGAGACAAAGAGAAGAGTGAGGCTGCTTGTGAGCAGCGATGGTGGAGAGCAGACATGAAATTACCCTCTGAAAAGTGGCTGTTTGGTTCCCCTCTGCCTCCCAGGACTCTTGCTCTGTTTGAAATCCCTGCACGGAGCAACGCAGTGGTTGAAGCTGGAAGGAGGAGCTTGTCTAACCCACCCAGGCTGCTCAGGTGTTGAGTATCTCCAAGGATGAAGACTCCACAGAGCCTCCCTGGACAACCCGTTCCAGCGTGCAATCACTTACTCACTCCAATCTGTGCAAAACTCATTCCAATATAAGAGCAAATAACACAGGAAAGAAGAAACAAAGCATCAGCTTCTGATGGCCACTTTGTTCAGCTGCAAAGGGAGGCTCAAGAGCACAGGGTGTGAAGATACCTGCGAGCTCTGCCTGGGGAGGGGGATATAGCAAGAAGCATTTGGAAACTTGCAGTTTGCCTTGCTAGTGCCAGTGAGTTAATCCCCAAGACTTGTGACAGTATCTCCTAGAGTAGCCAGCCGGCCATGCAGGGCAGGAACAGACCCTGTGATTTCCAGAGGGATTCTCAGCAAGCCAGGTGAGATCAGCCCTGGCCCAAGGCAGATCTGCAGCAGAGCCTCCATGGGTCTGGATCAGGGATCTGACAGCTGGGAACAGACAGGAGGAGAGAAACAGTACATGGAGAAGGAGGAGACAAGGCGCCAGGGGAGTAACTTCTCAACTGCTCTGTCTTCTACACCCTTCTACACCCCTGCCATCTCATATTCCCTGCTGGCCTCATCTGTGAGATTCCTCCCTGTGACTGGCAGAAGGCTTCTAGTCTCAAGGGGAGTCCACACAGCACCTCGAGGGAGGTCAACAAGCCACCAGGAGCCACCCAAACAGCACCCAAAGTAAAAGACACCTCACGGTCAGCGGCCAGGCTCCAGACAGGCTGCCCTACCAGCAGGCATCAGGCATGGTATCCACAGGAAAACTCATTCTAATTAATGTCATCACAGCCTGGAGCATGCCAGCAGGAAGGTGTCTGTCCTGCCAACTCCAAAGAGCGAAAGGGGCTTGTATGGAAAGGGTTAGTTAGCCTGGGGGAAAAGGAGACTTCTTCCTTAGCAGGCTGGCAAGGTGGCACATCCTGGTGATTGGTTTCTTCCTCAAATACCTACCCCACAAACTGGCCTGAGAAGCATCCTGGGCTGGCTGCACAACCACATTGGGAGGAAAAAAAAAAAGAAAAGAAGGAGGAAAAAAAGAAAGCAATCAGATTGTCAGAACCACCTGCCTACATCAAGAGGAGCCTGGCTGCTGCACGCAGCTCGGTTCTCCTCTGCTGCTGGAACTGTCGTGTCCTGGTGTGACTTTTCACCCTGAAACTCATCCTCTGACCAGCACTAACAGCAAGGGAACAGCAGAAGGAGCAACTGCACAAGCTTCCAGGCCAGGATGGCACGCAGGGCTTGCGGGGAGCAGAGCTCACACCCTCGTAATAAACCCCTCCAGTGCAGGAGCACTGCTTTTGTCAAGCAGCTGCAAACAAATGTTTATTAGCTAAGGGTGGTAAGGAGAGAGTAAATATAGAGCAGAGTCAGCAGCGGAGAGGGTAAATCATTAGGGACTCTAACCCAGCACCTCCTCCCTGAGTTGCCTATGAAGTGTGAAGACATTCAACACCACTTAACACGACACCCCGTGTGCCACTGAAAACAGGACATTCCCCACCCCCAGCAGATGCATTCCTCATGGGATCAGAGGTATTTCCCAGGCTAAGTGCGAGGAAGACCCCAAATACCACGCTGAAGGACAAGGCTGGGGCACACTAAACTTCCCTGCTCTTTGCCTTTCTTTTCAGCTGGATGGAAAGCTAGACCATGAAAAGCTAGACCACAAAATCTGAGGGCAGGAAAAAAAACCCAGCTATTTTTGGCACCATACAAGTTGAAAGAAGCTGCAGGGGTTTAGCTATTTGTTAAGGATTCTCACTTTATTCTCAAGCTGAGGAGGATTCAGAGATGGGAAATGAGAGCAGGATCTTCCAATGTGGGTGCCCAGCTCCCACCAATCTCTGGGAAGCACAAAGAGACTGGTACTATGGCCACATCCAGCCCTGTATTTTCATTTAATTACCAAAAAAAAGCCCCTACCCCTGGCCAGCTGGCAGTACGGTTGGACAATCGACAATCACAATCGTACCTGGGGACAAACACCTCGTTGTGAAGGTAGTTCTCAAAGGTCTTGCGGAAAGCTGACTCTTCCAGCTCCTTCTGTATCTGTGAGTCTGTCTTGGGACAGGAACAGCATTCTCCACTGACGTCCTCAGTTTCACTCTGATTATACTTCTGAGGGTCTTCGGATTCAAAAGGGGGAGACCATGTCCTCGAGGGCAGTTTTAACCCTGAGAACAAAACAATTCCAGTATCACACAGGATTCACAGCACATTTGGGCAGCCAGAGCTTTCGTATCCGGGGCCGAGCAGCTTTCCCTCTCTTATGACAGGCCTTTCATTCAAAACTTGGCTATTTCTGAAACAGAGCTCAGGTGCTGCTGCAGTCAGAGTTCTACCCAGCTCATCTCAACTGAGGTAACACAGGGCAGCGGGAAAGATTCTGGGAGTCCTTGGCAAGACTCTGTATCCTGAGTGTCAAGACAGGCACGGGATGCCTTCAAAAATGAATTCAGCTGACTTACTACCCAGCTGAAAAGCAACAAGTGCAGAAGGGAGATCCCCAAAGGAAAAAATACCCCATCACTTGGTAAAGAAATGGCTTTGGAGAGCTTTTGCACGTGGTTGTGCAGTAGGTTTTAGCAGTATAATGCAGTGGGAGAAGACAGCTGCATCTTGGGCTTGAATGAGGCCTGAAAACAGCCCCTCTGAGGTGCACAAGGCATCTCCAGGCAATTCTGAGGCAGCGTGGAAGCAGACACAGAACCACTCGCTCACCTTTCAGGCAGTAGTCAAGTTCATACAGCTCGCTGTCTTCCACCTGCTGCTGCCAGTACACCAGGTAGTGTGTGATGTTTCCGTTGGGCTCCGAGGGCGGCTTCCACTTCAGAATGATTTGGGATGAAGAGTTGGAAACGGATATGGGGTCTAATGGGACGGACGGCACTGCGTGGGTGGGAAAGGAGACAAGAGGTCACTTCCAGCGCTCCCTGAGAGCTTGGCACAGCAAGAGACAAACACCGGCGTGTTTCCATTTCCGTGGGAACAAGCGGCACTGGCTCGACACAGCAAATCCTCCAACACCCCACAGCCCCATGGCAGGAAACACCAGGGCACACACGAGCTCTTACACGTGGCCACACAGCCCTGATGGTACCACGGCCCACACAGGGAAGCACACGCTCTCCTGTTCCCTTAGGAATCGCCTTCCCACTGCAGCAGAGCGGCAGGGTCAGTGCAAAGTGTCACCGTCACGGGACTATTGTGACAACCAGGCAGAAAAATATTTGGTTTTCTTTGTTAAGGGATCGTGAATTTAATGACACTGACCAGTGGCATTGGTTTGGACGTAGATGATTTCACTCTTAGCACCGTATGTTCTTCGTTCATCTGAGAAGGTGACCAGGGTTTTAACGAACACAGCGTACTGCGTCCACGGCTTCAAGCCTCTCAGAAGCCAGCCTGGCTGGGACTGGGATTTGCCCTCATTTAACCGTGGTGGTGGGTCAACATCCACAACTGTCCAGCTATTGGACCCACAGGCGTCTTGGCCATCAAACTCCGTCACGTTCTGGTATGGACTTGAGGGGAACAAGGGAAAAAAAGAGACTCAAATTAACAGAATTCTAATTTGAGTTTTTAAAAGCAACATTTCTAAAGTCATTGCTGAAAGCTGTGATTCTTTACCCTTTGGAGAAAGCACACACATATATATATAACTGTGTATTAGCTATATCTATATATATATCTAACTGCCCTGAAAAGCACAGGGAGCTCTGCAGTCTCCTAACAGCATCACAGACCAGATACTGCTCCACAGATGAACCCAACAACCAAATCCAGGCTAATTACTGTCAGTTTTATGGAAATCAGCTCGGTAACCTTGATTCTGAAAGAATGGTTCCCACTCCAAAGGGAATAAAAAGCTCAACACCCCACAGAGATAGCGAGGAGATGATAGACTCCATGGTCAGCATATGTAGGTCTAGAATGGTTGGAACATCTAATATCTGGATTGCCCTCAAACAAGGAATTTTGATGGTACAGAACTTGCTAAGGCTTTTGTGCAAGGGTAACACTGGAGGCTAAAGCATGGGAGCCAGACAGTTACAGACACCGCACAGCGGAGCCCGCAGCAGGCTCAGCATCTGCTCTTCAGTGCCAGCTGTCCCCTGTGGAAGCCCACCATGGCTACTGGTTTCTAAGGTGCTGGTGGGTAACTCACGCTTCTTTGTAAAACAGCATAAATCCCAGGAGATCACGGAAATCAGGAGGCCAGTACGGCTCCCACTTCAACAGGATCTTGTCGTGAGAAGTTCTAATGGAAGAAAATTTCAGCAGTTCATTTTCACCTGGAACAGAAGCGAGGGAAGTCAGTTAACACCAACGTTCTTCATTACTTTAGAAGTTTCCTTTCTCCACAAACATGAGAACGGTGGCATTGAGAAAAGCTGTTTGTTAAAGCCTTATCTTACCTTGATGCTATTCCTGCCTTAAGCCAGGGGTTGGGATAGATGCCAGCTGAAATTGTTACGACTGTATGAAAAGGACCCTGTGGAAGAGCTGAACTAGGTTCTATTAAGCTGCAAATCTAAAGGCAACGCATTTTAAGATTCCCAACGATCTGTAAAGCTGAACCCACAGTGGTCTGCACAGCTTTTGTAGGCTCTGCCTTCGGAACACATGAATTCCCAGCCTTGCCCAGTCCCTCTGCAAACAGGAGGGAAGGAACAACAAACAGTTGCAGGGGGGAGGAGTTCTGAGGCTCAAGGGACGCGTTACGATATGGTATGTCCAAGCAGCCTGAGAAGGACAGACTGCGTCCCTCTGACTGGATTTGCCACCCCTGCAGAACTGCCCAAGGGAGGAAGAACGCTCATTCCACTGGCACCACGTCCAGAACAAACAAGGGCTCTTCTTTCTTTTTTCTTTTGTTTATTTTTGGTAAACAGGACACTGCCAATGCAAAAACTGGTCTTGAAATGTAAAAACAAGCAAAAAGCCAAGCTGGCAACCTGTGGGTTGAGGTTGGGGGCAGCAGAGCGATCAGCTCAGCAGAGTGGAGTTAAAGCTGGCAAGGAGGAACGGACCCATCTCCTCTGGCTGCCTTTAAACATGACACCCAGCCAGCCCAGGAGCCCACACTGCCCAAGCTGGGCTGGGACTCTGAACCGAGTTTCCATCCCCAAAGGTGGGAAGAGCATGTTGGCATCTCATGGGAGGTGGTGACCTTTACAGGCAGCTATTTCCTTATAGACCCTTCCCTCTGCCCAGGCTAGAGCTGCGATACCCCCGAGGGTGCGGCTCTGCGCTGGGTTTTTCTCTGTACTGCCAGTTTTTGGGTGGGCAGTCATTGTGTTCCCCCCTCCCCACCATGCTGGCAAACCAGATCAGGGACCTGACTGAGCTGGAAGATCTTCCCCCTCTACATCTGCTCACAAACAGCCACATCGGTGTAATAAAGGGCAGCAGAATCAGGGAAGGGGTGGGTTAAGCATCCACAGGACGGGCTGAGGTGCTTTGTGAGGTGCATCGAGGAACCGAAATGCAAAGACCTGGAATCGACCTGTTAATTGAATTAACACTGGGGGCTTTGGTGTCAACCTGTGCACACTCCTGTTCCTCTCTGCAAGTAAAACTTTGGGTGTAGGCAACGAACCGCAGCGGGGAGATGATACAGTCCAAGAACAACCAAGAGGAAATGGCTTTTACCCCAGATTACTGCCACAGTCCGGTTCACACGCGGCCTCCACGAGTTATACTGGAGCAAAGAGGGAAAGAGGATTGTGTGAGGCACCGAGTGGGGACCAACAGTGGGGCTGGGGGTGCAGAAGGGTTCTGCTTACAGCAGTACTGCTGCCAAAATAAACGTCTGCAGAACTACATCTTCCCTGAGAGCATAAAGCAACGCCGCGTGGTTGCTCCTCAGCCATCCTGACACAGGCACCATCTTATCATTGCTCCTGAGGAAAGCTGCTGGCTTAAAAACCTCTGAGAAGCCTAAGGAAAACTGTTGGGAAAATGTCTCTGCCTGTTGTCATAGCAATTCCTGCACGTGGCTCCAGGGACGGATGGAAACCCTGCTTCTCTCCCTGTTTATTCTGCCTGCGCACTGTCGCCTCATGACATGGGAAAAGAAGATTAGGACGATTAATCGGGTACTCAGCAGTAACACAAAGTCCTGGGCTGGGCTGGGGTTATGTTGTGCTACATTCTTCAAAAAGACAGGGTACACTCAACCCTGAAAGCTCAGCACACACAGAGCAAACCTGTGAAGACCCAAGCTGGCAAGAATGGCTCCTGGCCAGGTGGAGAACCCCCATAACCTTTTCTGAGGGCGTATCGCTGCAGAGCACAAGTGAGCAGCACGTCCTTTGCCTGGTGCTTTACCCAAAGGACAGGGGCTGTCCCTGGAAAAGCATCCAGGCTGAGAGAAATGAGAGCATGAGGTCAGCAAGGCAGGGGAAAAGGAAAAGGGTGCCGAGCTCACTGCATTCTGGGACTCTCTTACATGAGGCTTGGTCGCCGTTGGTCTTCAGGGCGATGTCATTCCTTTCCTGACGCCCCTTAGTCCCAGAGATCTCTTCCATCTTGTGGATTTCTGACAAACAGAGTTTGGGATTATAATGGAAGAAGAGTTTTCCCCGTGCAATAGTGAGGTTGTGTTTACTCCAGTCCCAGAGCTGGCGAAGATTCTGGTTGTCCAAGGCATAAAATGAATAATTCCTGAAAGCAGAGAATGGAAAACATGGATTGGAGTGAGAAGGATCCACTGCAAACATGGGTTTTGTTCTCATGCACTAATCCAGACACCAAAGAAAAAGGAACACAAACTTCTCTCCCCTGGCAGGCCACAGGCAGAGGAACATTTAAAAATAACTTTGGAATTGTTTACTGATAGAAATCACCCCAATAGCACTGGGACTCCTTACTCTTCAAAGCACTGAAATGAAACAGCTTTTGAAGGAACTCACCCAGCTTCCAGTGTTTCTCCTCTGATCAGGTGAAGTTTACGAAAAAAAGAAAGAGAAACCAAGGCGTAAGAGCGGCGGATTTTTAGGTAACCTGAGATTTCTTCTATCAAGCCAAGATTCGCCTCTAGCTCAGCTGCTATGTTATCTACGGAGAGGAAAACAGCGGTTTTGGTTTTCTGATAACAGAGAAAAACCCCGATACTGGAGCCCAAACATAGGAAACAGAATGGCTTTACAGGAATTCCCAAGACCCCACAGAGAACAGTCAGGAACCCCCCCAAAATGAGCATCCCAAAGGTTATTTCTCTGAATCGCTCTACAGTTCTGAGTGCTCAAAGCAAGAGAGAAACACCCCGGCTCACGCATGGTGTCATGTTCACCCCTCTGACATCCAGAGCTCCCTGCCCCCTTGCTCATGCAGGACTTACTTCCTCCACGGATATTTATAACTAAGCTCCCGTTAACGACGGTGCAGCCGCGCAGCTCCTGCGCCGACGTCACCGAATCGATGGTCTTCTCTTTGCCATAGTCGCAAACCTTGGGGCAGGGCCCGGCGCAGGGTGTACAGTGCAGGCTGGAAAACAAGAGGCAGGAAGGCAGACGTGATGCTCTCTGCAGAACCACATCTGGGGTGTCCCCAGTGATTCTCAGGAGCAGAGTAACTGATGCAACGCGATGGCGTCCTGACAATACATCGCAGCATTCGCTTGCTGTGAGTGGGACACAGCCCTCAGGATCTCCTAACGACTGCAGCTAATTACTTTAAATTGCCACTCGCTCATCCCTCCATCCTTCCCTACATAACTGGAATCAGAACGAAGGATCTGGGCTGTTTTCAAGAGCCCACCCACTGCCACACTGCTCAGAGTTATACACACCAGCAGCAAGAAACCCAGGCCCAGTCTCCATCCTGAGATCGTTAACCGAAGGTGTAATTTATGAGCAGAGAGCTGGCCATTCATCTGGGAATCCTCTGCTTTAATGCCAGGCAGCAAGCACGTGCTCTGTGCTCGAGGGAAATACTTCTTACATGGCAGCAAGATGCTCGCTCGCCCCAGTCTAACACCACAAGAATGTGTTCCCAGTGAGTTCGGAGAAACAAATGCTCTGGGAAGAGCACAGAGTGGTGCTGTGAGGTCCCAGTGGCAGCAGCCTGGCCCACGCAGAGGAGAAGGGTGAGGGCTGGACCCACACCAGCAGCGTGCCTGCTCTGGGGGCTGCCAGCTCCTTCTTTGGAAAAGCAAAAACAGGAAATGGGATAAAAAGTCCCATCAGGGTGAATTCCCTGAAGCTGTGGCAGCAGGAGCACATCCACCGAGCACAAGAGCTACCAATACTCATAGGAAATCTGACTCATCACAACATACAACGCTATCATGGGACAAACAACAAAGTCTTCAGTGATAAACAGCTCAGCAGCAGAAATTAGTTAATTCCTTTGTCAAAAGACCCCAGGAACAGGCAGAACGGCTGCTCCCTGCTGTGCCTCATGCTACGATTGTTTGTTACGCTGCTCGTTTATGTCTGGCACAGCTTGAACCTGCTCAGTGAAAGTAATTCCAGAGACGAGGGACAGATATTCTGAGAACGATGTGGTCAGAAAAAGCCACGCTCTTTTCATTAGGCACCCTGATTTGTTTGGGAGCAAGGCTTCCTCACTGAGGTCTGCTTCGGGAGGGCAAGGGAAGAAGGGCTACTAAGCCCTCTCCACTGCCCGTCTCCTTTGTCCTACTCAGTTATAGAAAGACCCTTCTGAATTTGGGATGCTCCTCTACCTTGTCCTCTGTCTCCATCTCCTTCTCTCAATTTTTCCAGACTTGGGAAACAAGGAAAAAGAAGGGGAAGAATAAACTGGTAGGGTGGACCTGGCTGCTTTTAATGGCTTCAATTAGCAAGGTATTACTTTGCAAATCATATTAAAATAGGCCACTCTGATGCCATAAGCGTTTCTCAGCCTCGACACACAACACAAACCCTCTGTCAAGGCAGGTTGGCTGGGGCCCTGGGCCTGTGGCAGGGGGATTGGAGCTCTGTGACCCTTGGGGTCCCTTCCAACTCATGCCATTCTATGATTCTGTCTGAGCAGAAAAAAGCAAGGAACAAAGCCCACAGCAGAGTCTCTTCACCCACAGCCGCTTGTACTTACTTGCTGGAATTCATGATGTACCCCGAGGGGCACTCGTGGACACACTCGTTGTTGTGGATGACATGGCACCCCGACTCCCTGGCATTCTTGCACTTGTTGTGCAGCTCCTGGCAGAAGCTGAAGGTGACGCAGCGCCAGCCCTCGAAGCGGTAGTACCCGGGCGGGCAGGTGTCCACACACCGTCCCTCGAGGTAGAAGTTGCGGCACGCCACGCACTTCTCGGGGTCGTTGGGCTCCGTGCAGTCCCCGAGGCATTCGCTGTGACAGCACTGCCCGTCTGAGGTGCAGCCCTGGGACTTGCAGGCAGGTGGACAAACTGTGAAGAGAAAAGATAACGCTGAGCATCGCTGGCCAACTCGACAGCGTGTGAGTAGGGGAGGCTTACGAGCAACTGCTGCTGCCTCTGCACAGCATCTGTGAAGTGCCAGCATCTCCCTCGCCTCCACTTTCCATCATAAATTCCAGATTTTGATAAAATTATTGCAGGGTGCTATTGGTCACCCTCACAATGCACTAATGCTCGTCTTCAGAGGAGAAAGCTGAGCTTTCCTCTTCTCTCCCTCCAGTACCATGAGGCTCCCAGGAGCACACTGCTGACTCCAACGCTACCACCAAAGCCCAGCAGCAAGAGCTTCCCAGCCTGGGATAGCCTGTTCCACCCAGAAGATTCTGGTTTCCTGGCTTAAGACACTAAGCTTCCCACAGCAGCGTGGCAAATAACACGCACCCAGCCATATTCTTACACAGTCCTTCAGTTTTATCAGGATTCACTTCTTCCCCATTCCCTCATCACTGGTTTCCCCGGGGGAAGCCTCTGCCCTGGCACCAGCACAACGTCTCGGGTGACTGTCCCAGCAAGCCCAGGAAGAAGAGCACCTGCTTGAGGCTTTTATGGTTTGCTTTTTAATTACCCATTACTTAGCGCCTCACTGTACTTTTAACAGCGGTTTGGGCTTTGAAATAGAACCCCAAGCAAACCCCATGAGTAAGGCTGAGTGAGGGAGGAGCTGGAGGAGAGGCCAAGCAAACCTGGAGAAGCTCCATCAGAAAAGGTCTAGTAAAGCTGAAGTCACCTCTACAAGAGCCAAGTACTGCAGGCAGGATAACTCTGTCTGCCTCACAACACCCCAAGGATTCTGTCCAGTACTTGGGGCCAAGGCTGGAGGGGGTTTATTTGGGGAGGTCCCAGACATGCTGACGTTTGGGGGCTAAAATTGTCATTTCTGGCTAACACAGGTGAGCAGACCAATAGCAGAATGTGGTCTAGCTGCAGGAATGAAGCAGCACGTAGGATCCACTGATGCTTTGACTAAGCCCCCAGCTGTGGGTGGGGGGAGAAAATCTCCCCCACCATGTTCCAGGACTGCAGAATTATGTGTGTGACAGGGGTTAATGTCACGCTGGGAGTGAGCAGTGGTACCTGCAGTGAGCAGGGTACTAAAGATGAGCAACCTCTGGTGTGCTCCAGCCCAGCCAAACCTCTGCAGAAACACGAGGTGGCCAAAGTTCTATCACAAGATCAATCTGATTTCAAATATCCGACTGCTTCTGTGTCAGTCATTCACTGTGGGATGTTCTCAGTGCATCCCTCAGGATACATCCCTTAACAAGAACCACAGGAGCATACTTCAAATCCTTTTTCTCCCTTATGATGACCAACTCACTGTCCTTCTCCAGCGTATGGCAGCATCTGTCACCAGCGGCGCCCGACTGAAATGCCCCAGCCAGCTGGAAGCAACTCGCAGATGATACCTTGTATTAGACTAAATACAAAGCTTGGTGTAAAAGCGTGGTTATACCTTCTCTACCAGATGGAGCACAGCCTAGCAACAGATGTCATGCCTGCCGTGGATTAGGAATACTGGCAACAGAAAAACACAGGAGAGAAAACTCCAGAATTCAGTCCAAACCGCTACCAAACTTACTAATTCCAGCCTAAAATATCAAGGTTTCCAGAGAGAGTGAAGATCTGGGATGTTTCCTAAGCCAGCACTGACACACTGATGCCTTGTGAGGACTTTTGCACCTGCTAGTACCAGTGCTCCCTGAAGAGGGGAAGGGAACGGCTGCGGCAGACGCAGGCAGAGCACAAGTCACAGCGTTTGTCACCAGCGCTTCCTGCAACACAGCATTTCCCCAGGTCTTCTTCATGCCTAAGAAACACAGAGTTTAAAATATTCCAAGGACAAATTGTTTCTCCAGGAACCGGCGGAGCAGACAGGTAATTTGGGAGAGTTCTCCCCCATGCAGAGCTCCTGGTGACGCATGGCACCTATTTAACGTTATGCCACACCGTCTCTTTTATTTTAATTTGTTATGGAAACTAATCTTCAAAGCCCTGTGCTTATTTACCGGCTGGAGCTCAGCTGCAAACGTTCACAGGGGAGAAACTGTTTAAATTCTCAACTCTAAAGTCCTTTAGAAGATGTAATTAAACTATTTTTAAACTGTTCTCAACGTTTCTTTTTCCTGTTCCACGAGCTTTTGATGTCTCGAAGGCAGCCAGGCAGCAGCCAGGCAGCCCAGGCAACGTCTTTTTTTCCATTAAGCACTCGAGACCAGCAATTGTCAATCACTATTTTGCACAAATCCTTGTTCCACAAGATCCTGAGCAGATGTCATCTTGACATGACTGAAGGACGCATGCTAGAAAGGGCCTGGAAGTCCCATAGAAACCTCTCTGGCACATCTTCACTACTGCTTTTCATACCTGTTGCTACAGCATCCAGGTGCTGTAGCCCCGGGTGGGTTGTTTACTTGTTTAGTTTGCTGCTTTCATTGCAGGATGACACTGATCAGGTCTGTGCTGACCTCACTACCCTTCCTCACTGGGGTCTGCAGACTCCAGATGTCACCAGTCCACAGAGACTCGCCTTGTCGTGATGGGGTGATGCTTTTGGGAGCCGTGGCACAGTCCCCCACAAACCGAGGCGGCTCTGGGTGTGCTGGTAGAGCATCTACGCAGCTCCCGCCTCCGGTTAACGCTGTGGGACTTCAGGGTGATGCAGTGCCTCCTGCTCAGCACAGGGAAAAAAGCCAGCTCTCTTCATTCCCCACCAGAGAGAGTCAAAAGGGAACCGACTACATCCCAGTCAGAGACAGGGAACAGCTATTTGGGGATAGGGGTTAAAGCCACCGTGCTGTCCCACAAGAACTGGTGCAGGAGTACGTGCTGCAGCACTGGGTCCCAAGCAGAGTGGCTCATCGCAGCCACAAAACCCACGCCTCCCATCGTGCACAGTAGGACTCTGAAGACCCCCATCCCAAAGCTGACACAGCCCAACGCTCCACCCAACCTGCCCCGGGTCGGGGAGAAATGGAGCAGGTAGGTCCAAACCTTCTTGTTCCAGAGGTGAATAAATATTTAACTAGCTAGAGCAGCTCCAAAGACTTAGGAAACAATGCATTTTACCAGCCCCACTGATTAGAGATTCAAACTGACATTTCTCCGTGCGGCAGAGGCCCAGCTTGGGGGGACAAAAGGCAGCAGAGTCAGCGCAAAGGAATTCCTACCTCTGTGGATCGCTCCCATCGTTACACCACTTCCCCATGCTTCAGGTGAAAACAGCACACGCCGATACCGTAAACATGTTCCCGAGCCAGCACAGGTAGCCAGCAGATCCGTATTTAACAGGCAAGTCAATTAGGCATTAAGCTCTTCAGCTAATAAACAGGGTTTGTCTGAGGATCTGATTAAAATAATTCGTGGGGTGTCTCTCTCCTTGCTTTCTGCTTACCCAAACAATAGCAGTGTATTGTTGGGGGGAAACAGGAGATAAAAATCACTCTGGGGAAGTTTTGCTGTTCCTTTGGGATCTGCTGCCACTACATGGGTTTAGATAGGGATGTCCTGGGCGAGCTGAACCGAGTGTTCAGATGGATCATGGTTCGGGTACAATGTTTCTTTGTTAGGAAGAAACTCTAAGTCACATGTATGAACGCCAAGATGATGTGTTATATACTGTGATGATGTGTTACATACTGGACAGGGCCAGGTGTCCCCAGGTGGCTTTTGGGCCGGTTTGTTATACATCGATGTGATCTTTCCACCGTGCTAACAATCCCCATGGGTGCAAGTCAGCAGAGCAGCCCCAGGCCACCATGGGTCCACCAGCCGAGGCAGCATGGAGGACCCAGCTCACTTCGCACCGTTGAGTCCCTTTTCCCCAATTACACAAGCTGTTATTCTGCTTACAGATGAGGCAATTAGGAGGCTCCAGATCCAACGAAGTCCAGGACAGAAAACAACTGCGGCAGGAGAACCGCCCTCAACCTCAGCCAATGCATTTGCTGCCTGCACAGGGAGGCATCCAACCGCTCCGCTATCTGCACAAGGCAAACACGCCTTAACCCCTTGCCAGCCACCCAAAAACAGGCTCCCCAAACACCGTCCTGAGCGGAGGGAGTCCACACCATGCTCAAAATTCATTAGGCTAATGCAATTGAAGTGGCTCTTGCAGGGTTGTGTTTTTCTCACAGCAAAGTGTATTTATAACCAGGAGAGAAATGTAGGAGGAAGCTGCTATGAACCCGGCATTGACAGGGCTTAAAATGGCTTGTTTTGGCTGTGATGTGCCCCGCTGGGTGCCAGGGCTGAGGGCAGTGTAACGTTAGATGATGTGCGCACGCACATAACTCAACGCCGGAGTCCCGCAGGAGCAGGATCGCAGAACACTGGCCCTTCCCCACAGGTTTTTTTTTCCCCTCTTACTGTAAATGGCAACAATATCTGTGGTACAAATGTGTCCGTGAATAGCCCGGCACAGGCGCACACATACAGCCATGCTGGAGCTACAGCCGCACTGGGAACCCATTTAATACCCCGACCAAGCGGTCGCGATACTGACCCCCACAGAGATGGGTTCTCAACACAAAACCAACAAGAAGGGGGAAAAAGGAAGCCCAAGGACTAATCGCTCAGGGCAGTGACTCCTCGGAGCGCGTGTTGCAAGCGTGTGATCCTAATTTAGCACTGTGCTCGCTTCCTGAATTTCTGCAAGTGCTGAGCAGCACTGCTGCTCCTGACATCCATCCTCACAAGTCCTACCTCCTCTCCTCCTCACACGCCTGTGCATTGCATTGTGTTGTAGGTACAAGGATTTTTTTTTTTAACTTCATCACTTTTCTTCAAGATTAATTCATTCCCTTCCTGTTGAGAAGACTCAGACTTCACTAAGCCATGAAGCAGTGCTTGTTACAGAGCTCCCAACACCATTTTTATCGGTACAATTTACATTATTACTCTTTTTTTTTTTTTTACCCACAGCCATTTATTTTCTTGTGGGCAATTATGTGATCTGAACACGTCGAGATGACGCTCGATCTGAGTGTGACCCAGACCGGGGAGGCAGAAACCTCAACCCCAAACCCCAGCAGCAGCAGCTTTGGGCTGCACAGGGCAGGCTGCTCCCAAGACGTGGTCATAGAGGTCTGCCTGGGTGACTACCGACCGTAGCTCTCCCAGACCTTCCTGAATCTACAAAACAAACGGAGAGATGAGAACAGAACACAAAGTAAGAGGTTAACGTGCTTCTGCCAGAGGAGTGCCAGCGATGCCCGACATCGGCGGGAGCGGCACAGCAAAGTCACCAGGCATTCAAGCAAACTTTGTCACTTAATCTCAGTCCCTGACTGCCTTAACAGCATCTATCCCTCCCTTCTCCCTGCTGGAGAAGTCCAAGGAACAGCCCTCCCAAAACACATCGACCCAAGTGCCCTGATCCCAACACGGGATTTCAGTTCTCAGCCCCGACTCGGGAAGCAGCAAGTGCCAAATAAATCCAAGGTTTGACAATCAGCACTAAAATTAAAGTGTTATTTATAAAATAAGATATTACAGGACATAATGCCACGACCCCACTGAACCATGAGTCGGGAACGTCAGGAGGTCCGTATTTACACAGGAACAGATAAAATTAACTGCAGGTGCCTCCCTTCCCATAGACAGGGACTTCCAAAAACAACACGCTGTTACTAAAGCATAAAGGAAGCTCTTCCCATTGACATTTCTCAGGATGGCGTTGCAGCCCTTATCTCATCTATCAGTAAGGATAAGAAAAAACTTGTTTCTCCTCCCAACCCTTTCACAAGTTACGTGCTCGCTTGGAGCTACGGGGAATGTCTCAGATGTTCCAAAGCGGGCTCGGTGCCATTCGCAAACCCCATGGATTCAGCTGCTTCCCACAAGGCATCCTCCCAGCTAAGGACAGCCAGCACTGCTAACACCAACAGAGGTGCTGGTACTGTTGTATGGACCTGTCAGGATGAGCAACCGTGAGTTTAGGAGAGATAAAAGGGGTTGGAGTGGTGTGCCACCTTGTCTGGCCGCGATAACGGAGGATCCGGAGGTCTGTGAAAGATGTTGAATGGAGATAGGGGGAAAAGGTTGAGCTCTGTTGTTGATAGAGGGAAGGAGCAGATAGAGGGAGACTTCTCTACACATGCCATCTCTTCCATGCCAACTTTCTGCTGTTTAGACCATGGAGTAATTTATTATCTTCTGTGCTACAACTACCCGTGGAGTTGTTCTCTGGAAACAGAGATATTTACTCATATGTCAATTATGCGAAGGAATACACAACACTTACCAAAGCAAACCCAGCCATACATATACACACGCTTTATTTATGTAAGATTACTTATATATGTATTTATATGCTGATACCATGAAGCCTGGAGGATGTCATCAACCTCAATGGATCCTGTGGATGCCTCTGGAAACTCACTCTTACTTAGGTACAAACGTACAGCCTTCGGAGACAGAGAGGCTGCTCCAGCTACTGCACCACGGACACAACCAGGTGTACAAAGCCCTGCACAGCTCTAGGCTCCACGGCTCACCTCAGAGGCTGGGGATACCACAACACCCTGGTATCACCTCTTGTTTTTGGGGGACAGGACTTCCTGGGGTACAAACCTCAGCTATGAAAGCCCCTCACCTTCTTCCGAGGAGGCTCCAGGACAGGCTCACACTTCACAGACCTTCTAGACCCTTCTCCTTCTTTCCCTTGAAGGTTTTCACTCCTGCTCTCCCCTGTCACCCCAATGACTTACACAGAGAAGTTGATGCCTCCCTCCACTTGAGTATACCTACTATTGCCTAGAGAGAATAAAGAGCAAGGAAACATTGTCCTTTCACACACGCTTTACACCATGGCAGCAAAACCCTTCTGAACCGAAGCTACAGAGCAAAGCACCTCTCTCTGATGAGAGCGAGGGGACCAAGCTGAAAAAAGAGTAATACAAAGAGTTTAAGTCCAGCCTGGGTCTGTTCTCGTTCTGAGAACCTTGCAATCAGGCTGATTCCCCAAGCAGGTAAAAGCAACTTGTGGAAATCTGGCTAAAGCGGGTGGCAATCGAGCTCCAAATGCCCAAACACGGGGTGTGATGTGGAAACACAGCAGCACTGTTAGAGGCAGAACCGGTGTCACAAAGGGCAAGCAAGGATAGCAACCAGAAGTTGTAAACACTTTACCTTGTGCCTACAACACGGCTGTTGTGCCATTCTCTGGCAAGGAGCTCCAGCCTGTTCCTTGTACTTTGTGGTCAAAGTTACACGGGAGTGTAGCGCAGCACAAGGGATGGGGAATAACCACCGGCCTCTCCTTGCTTGCTTGTTTTCCTCCAAGCCCCAAAGCTGACTCTGCATCTTCAGGCGAAGCCTGGAGGCCCCAGGTTACAACTAGGTGTAAACCCCCCTGTACAATTCAATGTTAACTCAGGCTTTACTACTGGCCCTGCCTCTGGTGGCTTAGAGCTGAAGAAGACGAAGCAGCCCCACAGCTACTCCCACCCCTCAGGTACCAATGACTGGGAGGCCTGAAGCGCCCGAGCTTTAGTCCTTCTGCCAGCAGCTTGCTGAAGAGCCCCACAGTGAGATCTGTCTCCTCATAAAAAGGGATGGAAGCATTTGGCCTTCCTGTCCTCTGAGGAGCAGGGGGATCTGTTAATTTTAAAGCAGCTTGGACATGGGCCACCTTGTATCACACTGATTCTGTACATCAGAACAGGGGACTTGCAATTCAGACCAAGAGCAGAATCCTGCAAGTGAATTTGGGGAGCTTCCTGCAACGCTTTGCTCGCAGGTTTAGCCACAGCTGTATGGGTGCTATTTTGTTGTTATGGTTTGTTAAGTTTCAATCCTTCTTACGTATAACCTGAGGATCTGTCTTTATCATTCAACAGTTGATATGCCACCTAGGAGCTAATGAAAGCTTCATGTTAATGTTTAACTATATATTACCCTTTCCGATGAACAGCATCTTGCAAACATCCCTGTTGGCTTTAACCTGCTCCTGGCGAGCATGCCTGCTCACACTGCCATCCCAGAAGGCCCCAGAGAATCACACCGATGTGGTCCAGGCAGCCATGAGCATCCTAAAACCAGGTGCAAATTTATGCAAAGCCTCTATCCACACAGTATTTTGAATGCTATCCCTACTGTCCGAATGAGCAGGGGGATTCTCCTCCCTCCCAGCCAGGTGACCATATCGGCACCGCACTGGGGACAAGCTTCTCAGACAGCCAATTTATTTTTGTAGCCAGCAGCAGCACAGAACAAACATGGCAGAGTAAGAAGTCAGCAGCTCAGCACTGAATGAGAGAAGATGCTGCTTCAAGAGAAGCTGTAAAAGGGAAATATGGAGGTTTATGTCTGCCCAAGAGAGAAGCAGGGACAGATGAAGACAGGCAGAAGTGTTTGGATGTACGGCGACGGCTGAAGAACAAGGTCCAGCTGATGTTTCCAAATGTAGGTCTAACACAAGCTGTTGCTTTTATTACTTTTACCTACAAATCGCGTCCTGAAAAACGAGGAGCGATACGATCAAAGCACGAGGTGAAATGAGTAACCTTTGCTTTCTGCAAAGATAAGAGGGCCAAGATTGCTTTTCTCAAGGCCACCGAGAAGGATGTTGTAGTAAACAAGGCACGAAAGAATGAAAGCTAAGCTGGCACGCTGGGCTACGTGGGAAAAGGAAGATTGCATTTTAGATAGGCTGCGTAAAAACATACCCCAGGCATGTAAAATATGAGCAAATGACACCAAAAAGGACACACAGCTCACAGCAAAGGGGAAAGCAGAGCTGTCCATAACCACGGAAGGTAACGAAATGGGCGGAAGGGTAAGATTAACCACAAGGAGATTAGGCTGATAACTAATGATCTAACAGAAATGTCAGACAGAGGTTAAGATTTTAATCTGGACTGATTTCACGGCATAATCATGAATTGTAAACACGGATACCAATGCTGAAGCTCTGTTTGTGGATGAAGATACTGCAAAGAAGGAACATAACTTATTCCAGATCCCACTTCCCACCTCACCTGCCAGAGAGGATGAGGAGAGAGAAAGGTGAAGTATCACCTGAAGGTCAGTATTGCGAAGAAATACTCAGAGGATGAGTTTTCCGTGAAGCAAAGCCACCTGGCTCCACCAACCAGGTTGTGGGTCTTTCTTCCCCTGTCAAGGTACCAGGATGCACAAGCTGTTTAGCACATGGTCATTCAGCATGCCACCCAAACTCCTGCGAGACAGGGAACCGCTGTGGTGGGAATCCAAGCTCAGTGCCAGCAGTCCCACCCCACGGCAGCCCCTCTAGGGGTACAGGGCTTCGCTCTGTGCCAAGAGGGGCTGGTACCATAGCTGTCAGCAGAGGGAAGGAGGCTCCATGTCTCAAGCAGCCTCTCTAACCAGGCAGCACCTCTGGAAGCTGGGCAGCTGCCCACTCCCCAGCATCACCCCAGGCTGGCAGCAGGAATCACCACAGAGCAGTTCTACCCCGTGCAAGCAGCCAGCACACAAAGCAAATCACCTTAGGGCTAACACACCCACCCTCCTGCTACAGAGTTTGTTTGCCACATAGATACACCCAGAACCAAACACCCTGAATCCTGTCACCCATGGTTTATTGGGTGCTGTGGTTTTCCCTGAACCCACAGCAATTTTTTTCCCCCAAATCCTATTAGAACTGGGGAAAGGAGAAACACACGCAGCATCTCACTGCTGGGCACACTGGTGTTAAACGCACAGGCTACGTGCCCCTTCTCTCCCTGCCCTGAAGCAGTAAGTATGCTCTCTGGGGTTTATTTCTAGGGATGAGAATTTACTTCGTGGTACTGAAATAGATACTGTTCACTTGCAGCCCCACAGCAAACGGCTGGGACCTCCCTATGGAATGTATTTTTATTCACTACTTGCCCTCGTCCTCTTCAGCGCAGCAGCAGGGGCCACGTTCAAGTAGTTCAATGTATAATACTATGTGGCTGCACACAAACTACCCAACTCCCCTCTACCTGGATATACACGTCACCCACCTAACAGCTTCTCATTACAAACACACCAATCCCTGTAGTTGCCCATCTATAGGATGTGTGCTGGGCCACTTGGCTCGGCTTCGAAGTGCCAAACGAGGAATGATAAAAATGACCCAAAGCCACACAAATACCACCCTAAGGAAAAACAAATGGCCATGGATTAGTCCAACCCCCACTAACCACATTGCACAAGGCACCCCCAGAGACTATTAATCTGCTTCTCCTTGTAAATTATGCAAGAGAAAATTGTAATCTGAAGTAATTTAATCCCAAACTAGATGTGCCATCCCAACTAGGAGAGGCCAACAACGAGGGAGCTGAAAGTTCTGAAGTTACACTAAGCTCGAATCTTGGATTCTCAATCTTCCTTCCACAACTGTTAATGGCTCCAACTGTCAGTTGTTTGAACTGGGAAGATCCCAGTTTGTTGCTGCTGGGGTGAACTCTTAAACTCAACCTGAGGGTCTCTGAAGTTGCGTTGTTCAGTCAGAAGTATGTACAGCAGTAGTAGAAGTCTCATTTTCTGCCTGTTTAGCTAAGAGATGGGACTCTCTTCGACAAGAAACCTGAAGCTGCATTAGTTTCTCCAGGGATGAAGAGTCTTTTTCTTAAGCAAACTGTGGCGGTCTCAGGTCTCAGCCCAGAGCTGCCCTTACTGAACACAACCTTCAACTGGAAGGAAGCCGAAAACATTTTTGAGATGCAGCCCAGTCCATGCACCTGCCCAAGGCCAGATCAAACACCTCACTTAATACAGTTCTGACAATTGTTTGTCTAAACAATTCTGCCTGGAGGCACTTCCCTCATTCACTGCCTGAGGTTTACAGAAGTCCCGCTCTTCAGCAGGGCGCTCTGATCAGCTCCGCGTTACGGATGCTGCTGTGGCACGGAGAAGGGCGCGCAGCCACCCCAGAAGTTGTGGGTATCAAGTGCAATCCCCCCCAAAACACTTGGTACGATTGCAACCACTTGACAGCTTATTGCAGCTCGGGCTCCCTTGGTATCACGTTTGAAATGGTGCCACTTCAAATTAGGCTGTGGGTGGCTGGCTGGATGTGTTCCCGTGGTGCAGAGTCACCAGCAAATCTGAGCACCGCGAGACCCAAAGCACGTTTGGAAAACACAATCTGGAGTTCTTTTCGTTATCACAGATTAGAGAGGGTGGAAAAACAACAGGCTCTTCCCCAGCACTGATCAACAAGCACCATCACGCAGCGACTCCTCCTTTCGCCAACAGAGCCATGCAAAACACCAGGACGGTTTTGTTATCACACCCACTCGAAGGAGAACATTTCATATTCCCCAGAACAAGCCATGGATGCTGGATGCAGACACCTGGCTCTAAGGGACTCGTAGGCTCAGTCTCTGGACTAGAATCTTGATATCCAAACGCAGAAAGAGAGGCCAAGTGCTACACAGATTATCTGAGCAGCCCCAGAGAGTAGAAGAGAAGCCTGATTTCTTTCCCTAATTTAGTGATTGTAGGAATGACGATGAGGTGAGGAGTTCTTTGGGATAAAACACCAGTTTCTGCAGAACTCTCCTTTTATTCCATCTCCAAGTAAGACTGCTACTGCGCGGTACGCTCCCTGGCCTGCCAGAGACACGGAGCACACCAAGCTTCCCCGAGCCTAATGTCTGCAGAACTGAATGAGCAGAGAAACAGTTTATTAATAGAGCTTTAAAGGTTTCCCTTCAAATAGTTTTAAAACAAAAGCCTTATTCCTTTAAGCCGTGTTAAGGCTCCGCGGGGCGAGACTTTCAGCCAGCCAGACATTGCACTGAGGAGCTCCATTTCCTCTCTGGCTTTTGGGAGCTTTTGAGGGGTACTTACAAGGGAACTCTTGGACTCCTTCATCCCAAACTGGAGCTGAGGAAATACATCCAGTGGGATGAGCCTTACTTCAGCAAGATAACATTCCGAAAAGACCAGAGACCAGAAAAAACAAGTCTATTTGTTTTATTAAATCACTGCTCTTGGGTTTTCAGCGCCCATAGAGCGTAAGCGGTCTGTCTTTGTAGAAGAGACAGGGAAAACATTTCCCTGATACTCAGATTTTAAGGAATACTGTCATTCATTGGGAATTACTGCAATCCTTGCAGTGTTGTAATGCAACATGGATGCCTGACGAAGCTTAAAATGGGAACAGAGAACTGCTTGGATATCCCGTGGTGTCTGCTGACCGGCACGTGCCTCGCTCCTGAGAAGCCCCATGCACTGGTAGAGGTTCCGACACCATCCCCAAGGTTTTCTAAATGTGTCTTGAGCAGTGCAGCAGGGTTCAAGCCCACCTTTGAGCATTCTCTGCATACTTTCTCCATCACAAAACCCCACCGATAGCACAGAGCTCTGGCACGGCATCCGAAGCTTCTGCGTGAGGGATTTCCAGACTCAATAGCTCGAACTTGATTTATTTTCCCTCACAGGTTGCTCAGTAGAAAAACCTCTGCTACTATTCTCAGGTATTAGAGAACGGACGGCTCGGAAGCTAACAGCACCTCAGCACCAAAAGCAAAGCTGCCAAGTTCAGCAGCTCTCCCGCAGACACCGGATTATCCTCCCTTCACACACGGCGCTGGACTTGGCCCTCTCCACATCACTAGGGGAAAAAACCCCTGTAAGCATACACCAAGCCCCATCCTGTGTTG
>VZTU01024503.1:0-14729 GCA_013400835.1 Zapornia atra | reverse complement strand
CCCCCCCCAAGCTGAGGAGATACCAAAGCTTCAGATGGGAATCTTGGCTGCACAACTCCCAGCCGTGCCCATCCCCTTGCCCTACCAACCTTCCCTCGGAGTCCTACAGCCCAGGAGGATTTATGTTGATGACCAAAACGAGACTAACCCCCTCCCTTCCCTGCTCCAGACAATTTTAGTGCTTTTTAAAAAGCACTAAATGAGGAACTGTGCTTGGGGATGAGTCTAAAATGAACTGAGAGGAGCACGAAGAACCAGAAAGCCAGCGACCGTAGACGTTCCTGCTACTCAGCCTGAGGACAGTTCCTCTGATCTCCAACAAGCCTGTGAGCTAAGTCACCCTAACTCTGTGCCTTTGACTTAAAATCCATCAGTCTCTCCCTGCAGCTTGAGCTCAGGCCCAGCTCATCCTGTCAGGGCCCTGAAATTCCAGCGTGGTCACATACCAG
Source organism: Zapornia atra (assembly GCA_013400835.1). Classification (NCBI taxonomy): domain Eukaryota; kingdom Metazoa; phylum Chordata; class Aves; order Gruiformes; family Rallidae; genus Zapornia; species Zapornia atra. Next base: position 14,280 of record VZTU01024503.1, on the reverse strand, counting down.
CAGCTCTGCGGGAGTCCCAAGCAACCTGCAGTAAGACGTGTACCTCTCCAGATACCTTTAAATCACACAGAAAAACAAAGGTTGGGGTAGTTCTGCCAACAGATTTACGACATTTCCCTTCCCCAACCAAAAAGACCTCGCAAACTTTACAATCTCAACTGCAATTCTGATCCTATTCTGAGGAAAGGAGAAAGAAACTCCACTTAGGAAGCTTTTTGGAGGTGAACAGGTGCCGAGCATCCTGCCCTGCAATTTCAGTTCCTTTAAACAGAGACTCACAAGGAAGCCAGGCTGGGATGAAAACATTATCCTCACTTTGCCAACATTTAAGCGCGACATAGAGCCGGGGCTGATTCTCTGTTTGTTTTAAATGTCAGAAACCAAAATAAAAGCAACAAAGTCAGGCCAGCCAGCACGGTTTCCCCCCTCCCTCCCAGTCCCCTCATCTAAAAAAGATCCAGATAAAGGCAATGAACACACAGGGTTGTAATCTACAGTATCCCAGTGCCCAAGAAACCCTGCACTGGTTTCTACGCTTCAGTGATGCCAGCCCCAAGCTCTGGATCAAAGCAGCAACTGAAAGAACTCCAGGCACGTCCCGAGCAGCTCAGCGCTGGCAGAAAACCCCAGCCCATCCCCCTGCAACATCCCCCTACCCAGCTTTTGGGTTTTTTTTTTAGCTAGCCCACAGTCCTAACTAAAGAAACATAAAAATCCCAGCAAGTTCATCCACATCCCAATAGGAACCCACAGACAATGATGGGATATAATTGGGAAGCACCCCCGCTGAACTTTGACCCAGCTATTGTTACACACCAAGAGAGAAGGGTTGGCGTTGCTTCCTCCCATCCACAGTTGGTTATTCCCCGGCTCTGTAATTAATCCAAAGGTCCTGAAACCCCCACCCTTTCACCAGAAACAGGCCTTGCACCAGGCACACCTGGGGTTTTTTGACCTTTCTTGTGTTTTGTTTTGTGGCAGGGGGGGTTTTTTTTGACCACAAAATTTATTTGCAGAGGCAATTCCTGATCAAGATGTGTCAGAGAGCTTTGCCAAGTGACATTAGTTCAGCTGGTCGTCTTATACATGCTGAACATCTGCCTTTGTACAGCCTCAACAGTTCCCAACCCCTCCAAAGCCTCCTGCAAGAAGGATCTCCAGGTCCTTGGCTGTAAAGCCAGCAAACGCTGTGCCACCATACACACCTCCAGTTTATTTTGCTCTCTGCCTACACCAGTGAAGAGCCATCACAGTCACACGTGGGTTAGAATGCTTCTAGAAGTAATTACACGCGTTAAGATTTAAAATCCAGTCTCACCACCGTCCTGCCTTCATTAAGGAGGGGTAAAGGGAGGAAAACATGCAGGATCTACATGCTGGCCAGTTCCTCATGTATGGCCCCCAGCATCCCAAAGAGCAGGGTTTGCTCCCAATGAGTTGTCCTCCCCAAGCAAACACACCCCACCAGCAGAACCACCTGCAGCCCTGCCATTCAGGACTACTAACACAGGCGACCCCACTGCTCTGTAGTGTTTTTATCAGTGTTTTTACATTCTGTGACTTCCTGCTTCTACACCCATGCCTGGACAACAGGCTTTCCCAACAACCGGGTCTGCCAAGCGCAGTCAGACAGGGAGCAGTGCAGGTGCCCTCTTTGCTCAAACAGGGAACCTGGAACCATTCCCGAAGTGGGGAAAGGAAGTATTCCACCTGCAGGACCCTCAGCACACCAGCCTGGGAAACCACGAGCAGCCATCAGCACCCCTGAAGAGCAAAGAGAGATCTTCAGACATCTCCCAGTAATACTGGTGCTGAGCTGCTGCACGTGAAGTGGGGAAACTCCTCTCAGCGCCCCCCCCCCAGCCTGGAGTAACACGTGCTTTGGGGAGGGGGCTACAGGTGACGGAATCCGACCAAACGAGATGAAAACTCTTCTCTCTTCCACTGCATCAGCAGCAAAAGCCGCTGGCTGCCTGTTTATCTGAGGAGACCCCTGTACAGGGATTAAGGTATTTAACTTTGGGGAGAATTCCCTACCATTTGTGTTATTAAATGCTGGGTGAGCTGGGGATTGCTTCTTGTTCCAAGGCCGTAACAGTGGAGGCGATCAGACAGTGGCTTCTGTCTCAAGTGCCGGTGGGGAATCGGGGTGGGGAAGAAAATGGTTAATCCCCCACGTTTCGGGAAGTGAAGAAGTGGGAGGAACAGAAACATGGTGAGACCACAGGAGCTGCACACGTGGGGATTTCTCAGTGAGTCAAAACTGTCACCTATTGGAATCCTACAGCCTCATGTCACCCACCTGCACCCTTCTTCACAGCCCCAAGTCTTGTTTGGGGGTTTTGAAATCAAAGTTAAGATTGCTGTTTGCATGAAGTGATTGTTTTCACCCCTTTTCCCCCCAGTTCTGGGCTGTGTCGCACCACCAAGCACCATAAATCTCTGAACTACTCTTAATAAGCTAAAGAGAATTAGTTTAGGATGTTTAGGCGTTCACAAGCATCACAATAGCCCCAACGCCGAGCGCTACACACACTCAATAAAGCCGTCACTTGGCAAGGTTGGGAACAGACGCCCCAGTGAGATTATCAGGTGTCAACTTCCCTCTGGCATTTGTCAGAGCTAGGGGAAGCAAAAAAAATTATATATATCAAGAAATAAAAAGGCAGCTCTTATCAGATCTCCAACTAAAAGGAGCGTTTCCACTTCGTGCGGCTGCAACTGGAAAAATGTCTTTTGTGTTGGAAGCTTTAAAAATATCTCACCCTTGAAGCTGGCTGTGCCTGCTGGGTGTTGTGAGACCCCTTTCCCATACAAAGGTAATAAAATTAAGTTTATGGTCAGAGAAGTTCCCAGCACATAAAAATTACAGGAAGCTGTTGCTAAGTAATATTTCTACCTAAGTAAACATCACAAAGCCCTTTCCCACACACACCTCTGGACTTTGCTATTCAAACCTGCCTCGAAGATGTTCGGAGTTACAGGGTTTCTTTGGCACTGGGTGCTGTAAAAGCTCTCTGTGCTGTTTCACAGCAGTTGGAAAAAAAACATTTTGGGCTGAGCAATGTTTTTTTCTGAGTGTTTTGTTGTGTTGCTTGAGCAAATCAAGCTACTAAAGCTACTCTTCTGTTCCTTACCTGTCCCAGGATGTTCCCTGATTAAGTCATAGGAAAATTAAAGAGACATTCTGGTGCAGCCTCAGCCCCCAGACCTGTTTCCCCAACATGATTAAAAAAACCCTGGACAGACATCATGTTTTTCACATGGTGCCTCTGTTCAGCAGCTCCTCTGCAGGATGACTACTCCAGACTGCCATGCCTTTATCAGCTCTGTCTTCTTCAATCGGCCCAAGCAGTTCCACGTGCCTCCCACTTCCCTTCCACGGGTTAATATTTTACAGCCAAGTCTGGATCGCGCTCACCGAGAGACGTAACTTTGGGGTTTATTGCATCAAGCAAGATGACAGCAATTGGAGGCAAGAGTCTATCTATAAACCGAATCGCCCCACACTCTTAATAGCCCAAGTGCCCTAGCAGCGTGAAGTCCCAAGATCGAGAAGATAACGGATTCCTATAAAAGTTTCATTGAGGATGAGCAGGAGAACTTGAGTTTCACCACATCCTCCAAGGACCACAGTCCAGATTTCAGGTATTCAGCCCTATATTCCAGGAGCGTGGCCCTCCAATGCTCACCAAGGGACCGCCTGATATTGCAGATCATTTTCCTGCTCATTTTTATTTGGCCATTACACTTTTCCTTCCTATTACCTTACTCCACCTCCAAATGACCCAATAAGCAAGTAAAAGGCTGAACCTGCCTATACAATTAGGCTGTCAGAAACATCAGACTGCTTCAAATTACATATGGATAGAGAAGCCTCACTGCAGAGAGAGCTGGCAGGAAATCCTCTTTCAGAGGGAATTGTTCCTTCCGCAAGTGGAGCGACAGACATACAGCACTTTTATTACATAAAAAAAACACCACCCCAACAAACCACGTGGAAAAAAATGCAAACTATGAAAATCATGTTTGGCAGATGCAGGCTGAGGGCTCGGACGTGGCATTTCCAGCATTTTTGTTGTCTGCATTCTTCAAAGCTGCTCTTGGCGTGAACGTGCTACAGAGCTCAGAGCTATGGTTCTGTGGTGATAAAAGTAAGTATGTATGTGAAATGAAGTAAAAATAGGCCTTATAAAACCACGGGCTGGAAAGGTAGAAAGCCTCCAGAGCAGGAACAGCACTTGGCTGCCGTGAACAGCGTAAGGCTAGACCCGAATTCCAAACAGACTGCACGTTTCCCTCCCTCCTCAGAGTATAACATGAGCTGGCCTTGATTGAACTGACTGGCTTTTTACACCAACATGGGTAATGTAGAGGAAAGAAAACATCCAGGAAACACATCCCAACCAACCTCGAGCTACCGGGCTGGACCTGATGGTCTCTGGAGGTACCTCCCAAGCACTCTGTGACTCTACATCCACCTCCAACAGCCACAGACACCCCAGTACTGCCGCTGTTTTCAAAGCAGGCAGCTGGCCACAAATCATTTCAGTTCTTCCCAGCCGGTTTCGTCCCCAGCCTCAGCCCTAATGTCCGTAAGAAGATCCTTTACTTTGTTGTCTTGGGACATGTTATCACCAACTGAAAAAATTTCTGGGCTGGAGTTATAGCTGGGAGGATGATTCAGAGGCTTGGACACGTGCCTGCGAGATAATCACACGCTGTAACCCAAAGTTAGTTCTGGAGTTAAGTGGGATATCTGTGCTGAGAAAAATAAAGCCCTACAAAGGTGTGTGATGGGCGTGAGATGTGGCAGGGATAAAGAACGGGAAGGAAGCAACCGCAGAGAGCTGGCAGGGGAGGACTGGTGTGGAAGAGCTGGGGGACACCCAGGACCCTACTCCCTTCCCAAGCACACAAGATGCTTCCGCAATGTCTTTTAGCGCCGCCTCCCCTCCAAACTCCATGCCCATCTCCTCATTTTCTCCAGCAATTCTCAAAGCTTAGGAGGCTGGAAAGGTTTGTCAGCTTGGGACCTGCCTCTGTCAACTGACACACACTCTGTAACATCAAAACAATCAATATTTACATAGTCTTTAAGGGTTTTTTTCCCCTGTAGACAAAACAGCAAACAAACCAGGCTGGCCCTGGGTCCCAGGGCAGCAGTGCTAGCAGCTCCCCAGCCAGGGATGCAAACCAAACACCAGCAAACTGGGGGTTCTACACCAAGTCTTACGAAACAAACCGGGGGCAAGAATAACCTGCACTAAACCAAACAACTCCCCGAGCCAAACTTCGCCCAGGGAAGTTATAAATCCCAACATTTCAGCCCAGCACTGGCTAAAAGGCAGAGAGCACAAATACAAGAGGGGAATACTCTCAAAACCAGAGAGACAGGAGGCTCCAGTGCAGCGCTGGCTGCTGGGGATTCCCAGATCAGCTACACGAGCGCAGAGGGACAGATTTCATGACGCTAATACCCTGGGTTGCCATGAGACTCTGCAGGCTAAGGAAGGCCCAAGTACAATTCATACCAGCTCTTAATACTCTTGACAAAACAATTCCACACACTGAGGATACATTGAGGCTGGCACAAGGACAGAGAACACAGCAATCCCACTGACAGTAAATGCTGCTTGATCCCTACCACCACTATCAGCATGCATGTGGGAAGTCTACAGGGTCCTCAAAATCACCTCAAAGGCCACTCCAGCTGTTAGAATAAGCAGCATGAGGTGTCATAAGGAGCAACATAGCGCAGACACCAGTAAATAAAAGTACAAACCTCAGCATGTGAGCCAAGGGCAAGCGGGGCTGCTGTGGGTCTGGAAAAGCCAACGCCGGAGGAGCATGGCTTCCCTAAAGCTTCAGTGGGGTGCACAGGAACCCAGGTGGGTGCATCTGTACATCACAGCTCGTGAAACCATCTTGTAAATTCAAATTTCAATTCCATATTCAAGGCAAATGGATTCAGCAGCTCAGGCAGCAAAGCCAAGGCCGCGGGCGACGCCGCACAGGTACCCTCAGGAAACTCAGCGGGGTTGGTGTGAGAGGCTCAGAGCCCGAGGTCTCTGCCCCCATGGTAAAACATGACATTCCTCCAGGTTTTGTGGAAATAGATGGTCTCATAAAGGAGAGAAACCATACATTCCAGTGCGCTGCAGCACAGCTCCAGAAAACTCACAGGAATGAGGGACATTATGAACAGTCCAGCCACAGAAAAAGCTTCAGTTAGGCCTTTAACCATAGGAAATGGTGGGAAACACAAAACACGAATGCTTAAGGAACAAGGTTTCACTGCTGATAACTGCTGTGCACTGAAAGAGTTTCCAGACTAAAAAGCTTTATAGCCTTATTTTTAATTTTAAAGAGAGCACCCCCCCACCACACACACATCCCCTTGCATCTTCTCGCTCGTACCTTGCTATTCTGGTGACAAAAAATAACTACTTTCTTTAAAAGGAAGCTAGATGATTTTGGGGTAAGGAGTAGCAGAGGGGAAACCACATTAATTTCATTAGTTTATGGATACTGGTAGGAATTCCTTCTGAAATTTGGCACTTAGCACTCAGAATTGCCCTTTAAAGCTTGGCAAGAAACTCTCTCCAGCCCGCAAGTTTCCTAATTTCGCCTTCAGACACACTGCTTCATTGGGTACCTCCAGAAAGACAGGCAGCTCTCAACAGGCTGGTTTTACCTCAGTTCACTTTGCTCCCCATCAGTCTGATTTAACATAAAACAGAGTAAATATATAATTAAAACTAAACTTAAGGTCAGTTCTAAGTTTGGAAAAACCTAAATCTGTACGGATCGAAAAGCAGCCCTCGCAGGGTTTAAGAACCGGAGCGCAGGGTTGGAGCAGCAGCTGCCTTTCTGACCGTACCTCCTCCCCAAACCAAACCCCAGGCACAAAGCCCAGGTTTTTTCACCCTCGCCAGGACTCTTGCTACAGGCAAACCCCTCCCAGGACCTCTCTCTTCCTCCTCCTCTTCCCTTCGGGTCTCGGTGTGCTTCCAGTTTCTCACTCTGTGTAAACCCTACTGGCTCATCCACGTATCTTGCACCTTTTTTATGGCAGGAAGGTTCCAGTAAAAACCTAATTGCACCTTTCTAGAGCTGGGCTTGTTCCACCAAGACTTTTCCCTGCTGTTCTGTCCCTGCCTCATGCAGATGTAATCCCTTCCTCAAGCCTCAACAGAGGCACAAACACCACTTCATGTATTCTACAACAGCAATAACAGCACCTTAAACTTGTGAGCAACAAACAGTCCCTGATGGTCCAGAAAAACCAATCACAACCTTTTTTGATGGATCAGTCGCATGGGTGAACTGCTGTAACAGCCCCATCCCACAGGTCTGCACTTCCTTCAACCCCTCCCCTCCTACCATCAACACTGAGCCTTGCTTTCAGGAACCTGTGCTTGTGGGTAGCTGTTAACAGGTTCCCTCTGACAGGGTAAAGACCACCAACAAAACTACAGCTGACATGCACCCCCTGCCCCGCAGACTCACCCCTCTGGCAGCGATCGTGGGTCCAGCAGCGCTCAATGAAAATGCCGTTTATCACGGTGGGAGGGCAGTTGCTCTTCCCCTTCACGGTGCCTGGACACACATCTCCACACTCTTCTTTGTCATCCTTGTTGGCCACGATGTAATTGTCTTCTACAGAATCCAAAATCCTCGACCAGTCGATGGTGGACAAGTAACACAGCTCATTGTTCTTCTCAATTCGCACTGCGCCGCGGGTGATGTTCATCAGGTTGTAGAGGCCGATCTCCTTGAGATGAACCATCTCAAAAATGACCAGCGCGTAGTTAAAGAACAGGTGAGTCCCTCGGATCACAGTGAGGTTGGGGAAAAGCCCCTTTAAACTCTCCAGGCCATACACACGGAAAAGCAGCAAGTAGTCTGTGATCATGGTGAGCTTGGGAAAGCTGAGCTCGCGGAAGTCTTCAGGCTTGGTTTTAAACATCAGCAGGATCTGCAGGTGGCCCTCGATCACGGTGCAGTTCTCAAGCATGTTCAGCCGCGTCAGGTTGTTGCGAATGTCCATGCTTCTGCAAACTGGAAAGCAAAGAACAATGTTATTTCCTTAAGAAAAAGCAATCTGTTGAGTGTTCTAAACACACAGCGCTGCCCAGCCGCTCCATCACACACAGCCCCACTCCCAGCACACAGCTGGGTCCTTTCCCCTGAGCACGCCGCCAGAATTCAGACCCAGACTGGGGGATCGCTCCTGGTCCACGATTACAAAACAAGACCCATAGAGTATTTAATAATTTATTTTTCCCCTGCCATCTTGTGCTCCTGGATATTGCCTCTATCACAACTGCCGAGGTAACACCAGCCCTTCGACGTCATCTGGCGTTTACAGAAGCAAGAGCCGCCTGTGCGCCCGAGTCTGTTTTCTTTAGATAGTTGCCAGCGACACACCTACCTCATCTCAGATTGTGCAATTAATGCCAGCGGATTAGAGGCAGTAAATTAGGATGGTTGCAGGGAGGGGAAGAGAATAATGGGCTCGGAAACGGCTGTGCTTTGGAGAGGAGCAGAAAAACCTGGAAATACTCATGTGCAAGAGCACAGCTCCTGCCCAGACCTCGCTTCCAGGAGTAATTTACTACGCTAGTAACATTCACCTTAAGCATTCTTTTCAGATTAGGTGTGTTTGGGCTCCTTTGGGTTTATTTTCTTGAGGTTGCAAATCAATCTCCCCGGCCTTGGCTTAGCTGGGTCCTTTAGCAGAACCAAAGCCAACAGGTACATGGAGTGGGAGTGAGTAGCATGAACGCAGGTGTCAGTACAAGGACCAGGCAGACAGTGAAGATGCCCAGGAAGGAAAATAATACGGCTTTTTGACTTGCTGCAGCATCAAGAAGTCACCCAAGGAGCGCCAGGCCTGACAAAAGCGATGCTGAGACAGGTGTTTAATAGTTATGACCGTCCAGCTCCTCACAGCTTTAGGAGCACAGGTTAAGAATAAACCCTATGCAAATGTCTTAATGACTATTCAAAAATTCACTCCGCTGCAATAAAAATTAAATAAATAAGTAAATAAATCTGGCAATGCTACCCCAGGATTTGGAGCAATGCTATTGCCCAATGGGATGTTCTGGCACTGTATCCAAGTTGTTTCATAAATGGCTTTCTGGAGGAAAGCGCTAACGGGCGCAGCGCCTGCCCCAGAGATCAAGGATGTACTTTTAACAAGGGGGAGAGGAAATCTGAGGATCCTCCAGCAGCAACCTCTTTGTCCCGTGGAAAACTGCAGCCACAGCGGGAGCAAGCCAGAAATCCCCCTCGCTGCACATCCTGACCATGGGCTGGAAGGCCTGGGAGAGCAAGGGGTTCATTGGAGTACTCTAAATATTTGTTTTAAAGAATTGAGATGGGTATTTCCAAGGAAGTGACTGTGTGACAGGGCAGGCCAGCCGTTTCTTCATGGCAGGAGAAACAACAGGACAAATATAACTCAGACCCTGGAACTCAATGTAGGAGCCACCAGCACAGCTGAAGCTCTCCAAGAGATGGGAATTCCAGCATCCTGGCTCCTATTTACCGCTTGCTGAGCGCACAAACCAGCACAGCAAGCAACACCAGTTGTTGTACCATGGTATCAAGTCAAGTCACACCGCTTGTGCATCTGACTCATGTCACTACATGCTCCCAGTGATCACCACTGACCCCAGTAATGCTGCTCCTGGTCCAGAAAGCTGCTTAAAGACCTTCCCATCTGCCTAAAAAACCCAACCATACACCTAGGCACCCACACAGGGTAGAAACCTTTCCTCCCCCTCCAGTTCTTGCCGTCCCAAAACGCTTTCCCCACTGGAGATGGCTGAGGAGGTGACCCAAGGCTAAGTTAGAAGAGCCAAGTCCTCCAACCAGGTGTGTTCAGGAGGAAGGTTGGCTGCAGCCAAGTAAGTAGAGACCAGTGAGGCTTGGGAGTAAGGAGCAAGGAATTCCCAGGAGTTGAACAGTCACAGGAATCTTCCAGAGCTGAAAGCCCTCACCCTCAATCCATCCCTTGCTTGCGCTGTTTTAAAGCTATAATTTTCCATTACTCCCCAGTTCTAAGCTGTGATACAGGCAGTGTTATTTGCAGTCAGCGCTGCCAGCACAGCCCAGGCAGATTCCACACATCCTGGCAAACCAGGATGTGACCTGAGCTATTCAAACTGCACTGCTCCCAACGCCAGCGATGGCAGGGCACTGAGCTGGCACCTCGTCTGCTCCGCGTGAGGCTTCCCATGCCGCTGCTCCCTCACAGCACAAGGCCATGTTCAGCACTGATGAGGTAGAAACTTAGGAGGGATTTAGAACAAACTGGGGGCTTGTTTCTGAAATAAACAACCCAATAAAAGACCAGGATGGTTCTGTATCTACAAAGACTGGAAGGGTTTCTATGTATTTTAATTTTCCCCCCACGCTCAGTGAAAAATCACTCTTGAGAATTACTCTTCATGTTTTATTTCAGTTTAGTTTTTAAGTGATAAATACCAGCACAGTATCTGAGCCCCTTTATTGTTTAACCCCGTCAAGGACCAAGGGGATAACGAGGAGTTACGAAGCCCCAGACCAAGCTATGCTCCTCTGCTCTCCATCTTGTCAGGCTTTTCAGTTCCCTTCGGCAGTCTGTACCTTCTGCTCATGCGGTAGCTGCTTAAGTCACCCCATAAATTTCTTGTTGCCAAGACAACAAGAAGCAGTTTTAAGCAAAGTAGTAAGTGCTTTTCCACAGCTGCTCTCCATAGTATTCCTTGTGCAGGGACAGGGGCATTAACCAGCAATTCAGTGCGAAGGCAAGGCAGGTTTGATCCCAGGAGGAGAGCAAAGCTGAGCAGCCAGGTATGATACAGACAACCTGGACTCAAAACCACACAGAAATCAGCTTCCAGGAAAATAAAGATCTCAAATTGATTCTCCAGCAGCAGGTCCAAAGCTGCCCCTGTTCAAACCACTGGCAAAACCTCTATGAAACATAAACTCCTCAGTTTCCACGTGTCCAGGAGCACAGACACAATCCTCCATCCTCAGGTACCAAGCAACTCAAGTGACCGCACCCCTGAGCATCGCTATGGCCACGTTCCACCAAACATCACAACCCCAAGGTGCCCAAAGCCTCCCAAACACTCTGAAGTACCGGATGAGGGAAGTAGAGCTGATGTCAGACCTGAGTTTTCCAGATGGAGCCTAACTGAGGGAACAGCCAGGACCTCAGCCTCGGTTACAGCACAGGGGTACCAAAGCCTAACGATGCATCGCCTCGCAGATCCGGGCTTTAAACAATCAAGAGTGGAGTAACACAGCCCTGCTCGGACAGATCACAAGCCACTTGAGGTAACTATCAGTAGTTTTTATGGCATGTGCTGCCTGCTGGGATGAGCCCACTGTCTGAGAGAAATCACGCTCGCTTGGGGCGAGTCAGAAGCTTCGTGGCTCTGTGCAAGGCAGACCTTCAGAGTGCTACCAGGAAACTGGAAAAAGACTTTTGGGTGCTCCCCACATCAGGGGGATGACTGTTGCCTTTTTCTGCTGCTGAACTGAGGGCAAACCTCTCCAGGCAGCCACCTTCTGTGATGCCAAGAGCACACACAGCCTCACTGGTCTGCTGCACCATCACACTCTCCTCCTCTGATTCGCAACATGAGCGGAAGACACAACTCACACGTTCCCATGCTTCCCGTGCAAGGATCAAAGGCAGTCAAGAGACAGCATCCCCAGCCCAGGGGAGATCACTGGGGCAGGACTCTTTACAGGGCATGCTGGCGCAGCCGACAGGCACAGCCCTGCCCAGCCACCCTCTTCCTCCTTTGTACTCTTGGGAGAAAATACTTTGCTCTAGACTGAGTCTCTCTACGTCAAAGTTTAAGACAGGGCTGAGCAAGGGTCCAGTGTCTTAATGGATTTAGGAGCACAAAAAAACCCTAATCTGTACAAGCCAGGAATAATAATTAAACAGCTAATTACTTTTAAAGGGTATTAGTACTGAAAAACGATGCGAAATTTGTTCCACCTGATGATGTAGGTAGCAAGATCCCAGCTGGATTTCTGACTCCCACCATCAGCAGGGAGCAGAGGGGCAGTGCCCAAGTTCAGGCGCAGAGTTTAGCAGGGGAGGAACCCTACTCTCAACTCCAGTGACAGTAAAGATTAGTTTACTACTAATCACAAAAGGAGCCCAACGGAAGGTGTTCAGTTGGTAGATCCCTAAAACTAGGTGAGGGAAATCCCACCCTAAATACCACAGCTCATGAACTGACAGGCGTGAGTCACGCGTGAGATTTATTTCCAGAGGTTGCATTACGTTTACACAGCGATAAAGAAAACAAACAAACCTGTTTTTCTTCACAAAACAAGATATATGTATCTTCGCTTTATGTGGGGGTCAGGTCTCTGTTTCTTAACCCTTGCTTCTACTCCTCTCAGTAACGTCTGAGCTCCCCAACTAACTTCAGTCACATGTAAAAGAGGAGGAGAGCTCTCACACATCGTGTTCCTAAAAGGCTTAGGATAACTGGGGGTGGGTTATGGAGGAAAACTCCGCATCTCCATCCAAAGGATGCTTTAGGTGTGAACTCAAACCATCCATCCAGCATGGTGCCTACCAAACCACCTACACTTACTACAGGGTGCCCAACCTCTTACCAGATACCAGCTGAAAGCAGCAAAGCGACGAGTAAGTTACAGGGCACAAGAAAACACTACGTACGGTTGGGCTCAGAGCTGGGGGAACACTGTCACTGGAGAGCTGCGTTATCACGGGGCACGCTGGTAGGGAGCGCGGGACACAGACCTCCAAGAAAGCAGACTTCATTAGATCCGTTGCTCGGGGAACAACTTGTTTGCTTATGCAACTATTGTACGTGCATCTACCCCCCGAGCCGCCCCGACACGGCCTGCGCCTTCGCGGGTTGTTTTCCCCCCGCGCCGCAGTGCCGGGCGATCAAATCACTCTCAGGAAAATAGAGTCCAACATCAAAGCAGCTGAAAACCTTTCCAATTAGGGACCTTATTGTCTGAATTGCCTGGGAAATACTTGGTGAAGTATTTCCACTGCATGAAAGACAGAAAAATATCCCTCCCCCCCTAGACTTGGCTTCGATGCCCTGTGAATCCCTCCCATCTCTCCATCCATGAACCCGTTTTCCTACCGCGTAGTAACGCAGCAAAGATCCTGGAGTTAAGATCACTTGCAACATGCTCACAGCCCAGAAAGCTGAATATGAGTTAAATAAATGAATAGGAAGCTCTAGTGTAGCAGCAACAGCAGTGTTCTCAAATCGGGAGCCGCCGGCCTGCAGTGGTACGTGTGTTTATCGCCTGCACTACACGTCAGCTCCCTTTTCCATGTCTGTGTGGGTAACAGGCAGGTTTGTACACACCGGCCAGCTGGAGTGCACCCTCCCCAGGTACAAACACACAACCGGTCTCTTTTAAGGCTTCTAACATAAAAACACGTGTGAGGAAGAAGTCGGGGTACTTTTGAAATACACAACTGGCCTGATCCCTGGGGAAAAAGGCTGCCTTGAGGGGACATCCTGTTCATTCCCTGAGCATCGCAGACATTTCATCACCCTCCCCCCCCTCCCATCTTTGCCTGCACTTGAACCGATTGTCCTGCTGTCGCCTTTCCCGACTAGAGAGCTGACAGGTAGGCTCTGACTGTCTGTGGATCGGGCACCGGTGGGTGCAGCTGGCTCTCTTTAAATAAATAGTTTACAGATTGGGTTTTTGTTTGATAAAAGGAGAGATCATCGAACCTCAAGCCGCTAATGAGAAGAGTTTCCTACGTGAGTTTGTTTAACACGACACAACAAAACAGCTCACAGGGCTAAGCTCGCCTCAGCCGCGGGTTTAGGAAGCCCATTACAGGACCCTGTTTGCACACTGATCCCCACCAGGAGCTTCCTCCGCGTTTGATGCCCGCGGATCCGAAAGCGTCCGTACAGGTATTCCTGAGGCCAGAGGCGAAACCTCCCAGCCCCGCGTCGCGCCCCGCTGCAGCCCTCCCGCTCCCGGGGCCGGCCGAACACCGGCAGCCCCGGTTGCAGAGCGGCTCCGATCCCGCTGGGCCGCGCTCCTCCTCGCACCTGATCCGCGCCGAGCCCCGCGGGAGTGGCCCCGGCCCGGTTATACCCTTCCCGTCCCGGTCTCACGACCGGGGAGAGACCCGGGAGGGCCGGGCCGGGCGGGTGAATAAATCCTCGGGCGACCCGGGGCAGCCGCGGCCCTTCCCGTTACCGTCCCCGCTCCAATCTCGGCCGCCGCCGAGCCCTC
>VZTU01024502.1:19786-91863 GCA_013400835.1 Zapornia atra | reverse complement strand
AGGATTTCCTGGCTTTGGAGAAGGTTTAGGTTCTTTACTGTGAGGGTGGTGAGGTCCTGGCACAGGCTGCCCAGAGAGGCTGTGGAAGCCCCATCCCTGGAGGTGTTTAAGGCTTTTTCCTAATATCCAACCTAAATCTTCCCTTTTCTAGCTTAAAACCATCACCCCTCAGTGATGGCTTTGCCTCCACAGGTGTGTGCCCAGCTGTGCCAGAGACCATGCTACTGCCCCTGGGTGCCACCTCAGTGCCCCCGTGGGTCCCCCCTGGTCCTGGACGGCTGCAGCTGCTGTAGGATCTGCGCCCGGCGCCTGGGAGAGCCCTGCGACTTCCTCCATGTCTGTGACCAGAGCCAGGGCCTCGTCTGTGACTACAGCACAGCACCTGCAGGGACAGGAGCCACCTGCAACTGTAAGCACAGGGGTGCCCAGTCCCCCCAGGGATGTCCCTGTTCGCCCAGCCCACACCCCAGGAATGTGTTTGGTCAGGACCCAAGCCAGCTCCAGGCAGCCCACAGCACTTGCAGGGAAGCAGTTACAGCTCCGAAAGCTGCCTTACCCCAGATGGTGCATGTAGCTTGGCCACGGGGCTGTGCTGCAGCCAGCTCTCATGCCGTTTAGCTGGGGTATCTGGGTGGTTTGAGTGGGGATGGACACAGGGGTCCCTGAGGATGCTGCAGCCAGCCTGCCAGGGCCACATCTGAAGGGCAGCGGGTCTCTCACCAACTGGTGATACGTTGCTTTGAAAATACAGAGATGACAAGGCAAGGAGGGAGTGAAGGGGAAAAGGCTGGGTGATACACATGCTGCTGGCAAACCCAAGTCTGCCCCACACACCTCACTTCTGTAACATCCCCCCTACCTGGGATCTGTCCCTTTGTGTCAGCTCCATGGTTCCCCCCAGCAGTCCCCTCCATACCCACATCTCACCATCACTTGTGCCTAACGGGCTCCCTGGCTGTCACTTGCAGTTGAAGACAACGAGGAGGGCTGTGAGGTGAACGGCCGGGTCTACCGGGACGGGGAGGTTTTCCAGCCCAGCTGCAAACTCCAGTGCCGCTGCCTGGATGGGGGCTTCACCTGCGTCCCGCTCTGCCAGGAGACTGTCCGGCTGCCCACCCCAGACTGCCCCTACCCACGGCGCGTGGAGGTCCCGGGGAAGTGCTGCCCAGAGTGGATCTGCGAAGCCCGAGACTGGCACCTCCTCCGGGATGCCAGGGCAGGTAAGATGCAGGACACACCAGTGAGGGGATGGTTCCTTCACCCCAGGCTATGGACATCAACAGGAGACACCTCACTGCATGCCTCCCCAGCACGCAGGGCGATGCCCACAGCACGTGCAGGGCACGCTGCACAGCGCTGGCTCCAGCCACCCTTTTCCCTTCTTTTCATCCAGCCCCTGGGGCAGCATCCCTGCCGCTGCCATACCCCTGCCAGGAGTGGGGCACAGAGTGGAGCGCCTGCTCGGCCACCTGCGGCGTGGGCTTCTCCACCCGCATCTCCAACCAGAACCGCTACTGCATGCTGGAGACTCAGAGGCGCCTCTGCATGGCCAGACCCTGCCCGGCTCTGCCGGCAGCATCCCCGGCGGTAAGCGAGGGCTCCGGTGACGCGGGCCCGTCCGGGCAAAAGGTTTGACTGACAAAGGGAAATGCCAGCCAACACAAGCCACAGGACCCCTGTGGGTACCCCATCACCCCTCCCCAGCCATGACCTGACCACATGTCAGGGAATAAACCGTCTCCAGAAACTGTGCTGATGGCAGGCACAGACCTGAATTTTGGGGTCTCTGGATGTCCGAATCCAAGAGTGCCATGGATCCCACGTAACCCTGAGCCCCACAGGTGGGCTTCACCTACCCATCTGGCTGGAGATGCATTTGCAGCTCCTACCTGGCTCCCTGGTACCTCTGAGAGGCAGAGCTCTGCCACCCGTTTAATCAGCCTGGCACAGACACAGTGCCAAACTGCCTTGCTCACACAGCTGACACTTTCCAGGGCTGGGCACCCACACCACCAAGTGCCTCAGCTCCTTAGATGCAGGGGACACACCACTCCCCTGTTCCATCTCCCTGTCACTCTCTGCTCTGCCTTTCCAGAGGGGAAGAGGAGCTCGTTTGTAGCTGTGCCCACCCCGGTTGCATCCCAGAGCCAACACCTCATCCCAGCAAAGAGTCTGGCACAAGCCCACAGCACTGTGGCTTTGGCAGAGATGGAGGAAGCGTCCCTTGGGAAACTGGGGAAGAACTGATGGCCTTTGGCTGCAAAGGAAGGTGGAAATAGAGAACAAGATCCCCGTGTCACACAGCACCTGCTCCCTCTGTGCACCCCGCTGCCCTAGGCCGGTTACTGGGCTGCACCCCCAAGTTTCTTAGGCTGAACTGAGAAGCCCTGCCATGAGTATGAACCCATCTGAGAAACTGGGAACTGGTCTTTTCCTGGACCAGTGGGGCTTTTTGAGAGATGCTGCTGCTCCTCTATCACGTCACACACACAGCTCTGCTGTGCAGGGGCCACGAGAGAGACCACCTCCAGCACCGGGACACCCCCATCTCTGGGGGCACCTGTTGAACCCCTGCCTGCCAGGACAGGAGTAGGTGCTTCTGGCCACACATCACAAGTCACCACTGCGCCGGGCAGCACAGCTCAACCATGCACGAGCTCAGTCATCCCACAATAACCACCCCACAACTCAGCAGCCGCCTTCCTGGGCATAGCCAGAGACATCTTCCTGATGGCAGCTGGAATTCACCTTCCCCACATCTCTCCAGAATAAACACGAACCTCCCTGCTCCGCCTGGCCTCCTCCTCTCCAAAGCACTGGTGGTTTGGCAGGGCTTCGGCGAGTGAGGAGCTCAGACACAGGAGACACCGCTCCACAGCACCAGACATACCTCCTGCCATCCAAGCACAAACCCTGTGAGCCAAGGCCAAAAGAAAAGCAGGGAAAAACGAGTAGCAAAGATGAGTGGGGGCTGTCTCCTGACCGGCTGGAGCTGCCCCAGCTCTGCAAGCCTCGGCACAGGAGAGCTGCTTGGCAGCTCTGCCTCTACTTTCTCACAGTGATAATCCTTCTGGGTGATTGAAAAATGAAACCCAAATGCCCTCTAATGGCCTCACACAAGTGTGCAGAGGGAATGCACATCCCACGGCGGCGTGAGACGTGCAACTGGAAAGGACAGAGGGTTTAGAGGACGTGTCCAGGGGAGATCTGGGCAGTTTAGATGTGTAATAAAGTTGTGCTCATCTAGGTATGGACCTTGTGTGGACCTGTGCAGGATGAACCCAGCTCTGGCATGCCCTCCAAACCCCTGCAAAAACATCAAGCAAAGCACTTGAAAAGTTATTACAGTATATTATGTCCTGGATAAATCCTGCTCCTTTGCTTTCACCCAGCTGTGAGCTCCATCTGCTCTGCCAATGGGACCTGTCCTGGCTGTCACAGCGCCTGGGTCTCCCCTCACTGAGGGAGAGCATGGCACAGCACTGGCTGTGCTGCCACTGGGTCTGCAGCCCCAGCACAGCCAGGTCCTGCCTCTTCTCAGCCTCCCAAAACTCAAAGTCCAGAATCTCCCCCTGTGACTCACCCCTCTGCCCAGCCCCACCTCCTCTGCTTACCCTGGACTGAGATTTCCCTGACACCATGCCACCACCATCGTCACCAGGTAACTGTCCTCCCAACCCAGGCCACTGCAATACCGGGGCAGATTTGGGAGTGCAGGGGCAAAATGCTGAGTGGAAGCTCCCCTCTCCTGCCTGGAGGAAAAGCCTCCCCACAAAGAAAGGGAGCAGGGCCAAAGCAGCCACTCACTGGCTTCCCCAGCCCCTGCAAGTGCCGAGAATCAAATTAAAGTCAAGGATGCTGTTCAGCCACCTCTTGTGGGGGAGAAAAAAATAAATCGTCCTGCTCACGCAGTAAAACATTGCTTACAGAGAGAATGACTTACTGTGATGTGGTGGTTTGACCCTGGCTGGAGGCCAGACACCCACCCAAGTTGTTCTATCACTCTCCTTTTTAGCTGGACAGGGGAGAAAATATCTATTGAGAGGCTTCGAAGTTGAGATAAGGACAGAGAGAGATCATTCTGGAATCAGCGTCATGGGCAGAACAGGCTCAACACAGAGTAAGGGAAAGAGAACTCTCTAATTTATTACACCACACTGCACACTCAGGGACACCAGAGTTGGGTGATGAGAAGTGGGACCAGATCTTAAAGCACCTGCCCCCATCCCTCCATTCTTAGCAGACTTCACTGTAGTCATGATTTCACTCCCCTCTTCCCCTGCATCACGACACGGAGGGGCCGGAACTGGGGAAATGGGGGTTTCCGCCAGTTCCTCACCAGATGTCCTGCTTCTTAGCAGGGGGTGGGGGGGCATGCCTCACTCCCTTCCCCTGCTGCACTGTGGGGTCCCACCCATGGCAGACAGTCCTCCACAAACTTCTCGCTGAGTCCTTTTCCACAGGGCTTCAGCTCCTCACCAGCTACCCCAGCATGGGTCCCTTCCATGGGGTGCTGACCTTCAGGCCCAGACTGCTCCAGCCTGGTCCCCCATGGAGTCACAAGCCTTCCCCCCAGCAGCAACCCTGCTTTGGCATGGATCTCGCTCTCTCTCTCGCCCATCTCTGTGTCTCTGTCCCTCTCCACAAACTGGAAGTGCTGGCAGGGGCTTGCTCCAACGTGGGTCACAGCATCTCCAGTATGTCTCCCCCCTGCTCCAGTGCGGGGCCTCTCCACAGGCTGCAGGTGGGGTCTGAGCCTTTGCCATGTGCTGTGGGGGGACACCTGCTCTGACATGGGTTTCTCCATGGGCTGAGTGAGCATCTTTCCAGCAGCTGGGGTGCCTCCTCCCTGCCTTCCGTGGCCTTGGCGCCTGCACAGCTCCTTACATCTTCTCACTCCCTTCTCTGGGGGCAAAAAGCAACTGCTAGCATTTTTTTTTTCTCCTAAGTGTGATCCCCAGCAGCACTGTGACCATCACTGATGGGCTCGACTTTGGTCAACAACTCCGGCCTTAAGCTAGCTGGTGTTTGCTCTGTGGGGCCTGCAGAGAGCTTCTGGCTGCTTCTTGCAGCAACCACCCCTGCAGCCCCCTTCTCCATCAGAACCCAGCCACGCAAAACCACAACGACTACACACCCAGTGAAACCAGAGTTCAATAATGAGAAGTGCAACCAGATCTTAAAGCACCTCCCCCCACCCCTCCCTTCTTAGGGGACTTAACTTTAGTCATCATTTTGTTCCCTTCTTCCCCCCACTGCGGTACAGCGAGGGGCAGGGACTGGGGGAATGGGGGCTTTGGTCAGTTCCTCAAGAGTTGTTTTCCTTATTAGCTGGGGGGGGTGGGGGGGGCATTCCTCACACCCTTCCCCTGCTGTACCACGGGGTCCCACCCAAAGGAGACAGCCCTCCATGAACGTCTCTGTGCGTCCTTTCCCACAGGGGCTTCAGCTCCTCACCAACTGCCCCAGCGTGGGTTCCTTCCATGGGGTGCGGACCTCCAGGCCCAGACTGCTCCAGCCTGGTCCCCCCCAGAGTCACAAGTCCCCCAGCACAATGACTCTGGCCTTGAGCCAGCTGGTGTTCGCTCTGTGGGGCCTGGGGGAAGCTTCTCCCTGCTTCTTGCAGCAGCCGCCCCTGCAGCCCCCGTCCTCCACCAGAACCCGGCCACGCAAAACTACCACATGTGATCATCTGGTGCTCTGCCCAAATGCAAATTATTAATTCAGTTTGATACAGGGGACGTGGTGAACCTCTGGCAGACAGCAGATTGCAGGCTGAACGTGTCCTGGTCTGCAGCCTTTGTTGGCTTTTTTAGCCCTGCAAAGGCTGTGCCAAAAAAGCGGCGACACGAGGCTTGTTTAGACTCGAAAACCACAACGTTCCTCGACTGACACAGATAAGACACATTCTGTGTACAGAAAATCCTGGTTGTAAGCCAGATCTCGTTCAAGCATGTTGGGCCATGGCCACTGAGGCCGGGTGAGCCGCCAGCAGAGAGTGCTGCCAGGGCTTTCACCCCCTCCCAAAGCCTGGCCAGAGACCTCTGGGTGATGGCAACAATCAAAAGGTCACTTTTGAAGCAGCAACCTGTAATTCTCATCTCAAATAGATATGACTCAGTTCACCTCTGGTATAATTTTCTCCTGTTTTTTCCTGCAAAATGTCATTTCTCCCTGATTCACTACGCAGAAAACATCTAAATAATGAATTAATTGATCCAAATAAGTCAGAGTTATTTTTCCCTAAGAATGCTGAGAAGTCAACTCTCACAATGTGACTGCCAGTCTCACAGTATCTGCCATTCCCTCTAAAGCCCTGCTACCCTGGGAACGTGTGGGGATTTGAGGATCAGGTTTATTGCAGCCTCTGACACTGTGGGTCCCCAGCTTTGCCTGCTCTTCTGGGGCAGCAGCTAAATACTCTGCCATCCACATATGACCATGGTCACCTATAAAGATGTAAAAAAACCCAAAGCAGAAGACAACTCCCACCCCCATCCTCAAGGCATGCTGCCACATCTGCAGGCACAAACGGCACGCGATTTGACAACCATATTCCCAGAACAGCAGTGAGCAACAGGGCACAGCTCATTGCAAGGCAAGCACACACAGCAGCTGGAGGAGAAGCTCTGCGCTGCTCTATGAGTAAACAACATGCATCAGAAGGTTTTTTCCAAGCTATTCTCATGACTGATGATTATTAAAACCGTGGAGCTGGCAGAGACAGGGCTGGATGAGCTCATTAAAGCTGAGTGTTGTCACATACCTCTCTGAGCACAAGGGTGCAGTGCTCAATAAAAAAAGTAGATCAAGCTGCTTTTTTTTTTTTGCTGAGAAGAGCCTTGAATCGGTGGCCTGACAGCTCACCACTCAGGTTGTGTGTTTGCTACCACAGGAGCTGTCCCAGGGCAATGTGAGAGTACAGGGCTGGATGCACTGCCAGCAGCATCGGTGCCATGTGCTGGAGCTGGGAACCGGGGAAAGCATCCCAATACAGGATGCTCAGGCAGAGCTGGGCAGTAGAACCTCTATTGGGAGTGAAATCACAGGTGAAGAGAACACTTTAAGCACACATAAGGCAGGCACAAGAGGGGCTGCGTCGCTGCCTGTCTTCAACAAGTCTGGGGAGAGGGAGATCTGGAGGGCACAGGGCTGCAGCTGGGCACAGGCAGTGATCCTGTGCCCTGCTCCTCCCTCCCTATGGCAGGAGGCACCCAGCCCCAAGCCTTCCTTCTGGGAACAGAGATGGGAACAGCTTGCCACCCATCCCATGATTACAGCAGATCTCACGGCCATCTGCTGTCCCTGCCTCAGTTTCCCCCATGGTTGATGCTCTGAGACAATAGGAACCACTCCCAGTTTGTTCTCATCTCACTGCGCTTCCACAGCTCCCTAAAGTTGCTCTGCAAACGCCACCCCAACCCCAGGCTGCAGGAGCAGCTGAAATGCATGGAGACAAGGGCACAGGAGCAGGCAGGATGGAGGACTGCTTTCCTGAGGGGTGAGCCCCCTCCCTTGCTGCTGCTGCTCCTCCAGGAGCACAGACCCACGGAAGCAGCTACAAACCTCAGAAGAACCCTTTCCTCACCCAAACCAGGGGAGCTTTTACACTTCACCTCTCGGGGCACGCCTGTAACAGCTAGATTTTATCACACAGGCAGGAAATGACAGCCTTTCCATTGTTTATCTGCCCCAGCCAGCGCTTTTTGGAGTCCACACACTGACACAATAAACAGCTGCCACCACCCCTTACCTTGGACTTCCCCGAGTCAGCCCTGAGCTGTGGTGCCTGAGCATGGTCCAGCACAGATGCTGGGCTGCTCCTGAGGAGGGGAAAGCAGTCAGGACAGCTCAGCAGGACTAGCCCCCTCCTTCCCCACCGGTGGGTGAGCCATCAGCTTCCTCCCATACCCATTAGGCTCCCGGAAAGCAGGTGGCCATGGCCCTTCCTGGGCCCAGCCCTTCACCTGAAGCTGCTTTGCCAAGGTCATTTCCTTATGGCTTGCCAGGGTGAACCTTCTCCCTCCTGATTGCTAGTGTGTTTACTCCCGCACCTGGAGATAAAGTTATTTCTGGGCTCATTTATGCAGCAGCAGCTGCTCAGCAGTGCAAATGGGCTGGCTCTCTTTGGGGGTCCTCTTTGGGGTCGCTGATTTTAGCTCTTGCCCCAACATAGGTGTCTTCTGCATGACATCCCCCATGACAGCCCGTCTCACCTTTCCCCCCTGTGTGGGACAAAACCACTCAAAGGAGGTGGGGGGGAAGAGGATTCTTGTGTTTGGGGAGGGATGCCAAAGCAGGCAGCAGGGCGTTGCTGTGTGCTGCGGGGAAGCTGAGGCTGTTTGGCAGCGACCAGGGTCTTATTGGGGCTGGCACTGAGGGCAGGCTGCTGGCGCCGGAGTGACACACGCGGCTGTGCGCAGGCTTCCAGCCCCTGGTCTGGGGGAGTCGGGGGACGGGACAGAAGCAGGCTGGAAGCTTTGGCCCCCATCGTCAGACCTCTCCTACCTGCTCCGAGGCAGAGTCTCCTTCCTGCCTCCCTGCCCCCTTCCTCCGGCTCCCTCCAGGCACGCATGGCGTCCGAAACAGCCAGGGGCTTGCGTGTCACTGGAGCCCAGCCCAACATCTCTCAAGTGGGCTGGCGGCAGGCACTGAGAGCGCGGGGGAAGCTGCCGGATACTGAGTCTCGCTGCTGAGGCGGTCCTTGCCACATCCTCCACGCGCTCTGGGAGAGAGCCCTGCGCCCCAAGCTCCCTGACCCAGGCCCGGCAGGAGCAGGGAGGTGAAGACAGCCACAGCCTGTGCCGGGGAAGGCGGCACTGCCGGGGCTGGCTCTGGGCACCGCGCTCTCTGGACCCCGCCCCTGCCACGGGCAACCAGCAAAACTTCCCAAAACTGCCACGACCCGACGCTGCTACAGGCAACCGGCACTACCACGATCAGCACTGCCACCACCAACCCGTGCTGCCCCAGGAGCAGCCACTCCACCGTGGGCAGGGCACCCGATGGCCACACAGAATTCCACCCCATGGCCCAGCAATGGCAGCGGAGTCCTGTGCCCTGTGGACACCAGCTTCGCCCAGCGCTACTTGCCTGCCATCTACCTGACGGTGATCCCCCTGGGGCTGGTGGGGAACGCACTGGTGCTGTGGCACCTCTGCACCGGGCTCCGGCGCGGCGCCCGCCATCCCGTCAGCCTGCTGGTGGGCAACCTGGCCGTGGCCGACCTGCTGTATGTCAGCACGCTGCCCTTCCTTGTCAGCTACTACCTGCGGAACAGAGTGTGGCTCTTCAGCCAGGGCTGGTGCCAGGCCACCCGGGTTTTCTTCCACATCAACCTCTACGCCAGCATCGGCTTTCTCACCTGCATCAGCATCCACCGCTACCTGGGCATCGTGCACCCGCTGAAGATGCGAGGCAGGTGCCAGGGAGGAACGTCTTCGGTGTGGCTCAGCGCGATAGTCTGGGTGTGGGTCATCACGCAGGTGGCTCCCAATTTCGCCTTCAGCAAGGTGGATGACAAAGGGATAAAGTGTCACGACACGACAGGGGCCAATAACCTGAGCGTTTACGTGCCGTACACCGTGGCCATCACCATGACTGGGTTCGTCTTCCCGTTCCTCATCATCATTGGATGCTACTGCCATGTCGTGGTGGTGCTCTGCAGGAATGACACTATGGACCTCAGCGTGAAGAAAAGAAGCATCAGACTGGTGGTTCTTGTGATGGTCTTCTTCTCCATCTGCTTCCTCCCCTACCACATCTTCAGAAACCTCAACTTGCTGTCTCGACGCTGGCAGCTGCAGGGGTCCTGTACACCGGCTTTAAAGAACATCTATGTTTCCTACCAGGTGACCCGGGGCCTTGCCAGCCTCAACAGTGTTCTCAACCCGTTGCTCTATGTGGTCACCAGTGAAGACTGCATGTCATACATGAGGACCATCCACCAAAGAGCCAAGCAGTCCCTGCAGTCCACTTTCAAGAGGCAAACCTCTCAACAGACAGAGGAGAAGATGATCAGCACTGTTCTTTGTGACGAGGAGGCTTCTGATGAGCTCTGAAGGTACCCAACACCCCCTCCAAAGGATGCACCACTTTACTTTGTGCTTGGCCCCTTCATGGGAGCAGTCCCCCCACCTCAATGCCTCTTTTGCAGAGAGATGGTGACTATAGCATCACTGTCTGCAGTCTCATGCAAGGGACAGACAGGACTGCCAGCATCAGAGACCAAAGTGGGACAAGGTTTTAGAACAAAACTACTCCATTTGCCTATAGTATACCTAGAGATGGAAAGAGATAAACATTGCATTTACTCCAGTTTTGGATCCTGTGGAGCTCAGAGCTGGCTAACATCCCCCTGGCTCCTTGGCCACTCACTGAGCTCCTCAGTAGAGCAAGGGATGGGGGTGAATGATGTCACCCTACTGCATCCCCTCTCCCCTAAGGGACATGCGTTTAAGACAGGATTCCCTCCTTCACCCAAGGAGAGAGCACCAATAGTTAGCTCCCTGCACCACTCGACAGCTGAGAGGATGAACTTTTGCAGGGGGGAGTGCTTTGGAAATGGAAATATTCATCAAAATACTGGGTTTTAAATACATGTACAACTTCCTTGGTTAGTTGTTCCTGAGTGACTGAGCTGCTCTGGGATCTGTGTTACCCTCTACTGCCCACCTCCTTCTCAGAAGAAAAAAGTATTACTCACTTGTTGGAAGAGTGGGCAGCAGCAGATCGGCATCTTACAGTTCCTGGAGACTTGGTTGGGTTTGGTTTCGTTGCAACCACTGCAGGCAAATCCCAGGAGAGGTTTGAATCCTTCAGGTGGGTGGCTGCAGCCTTGCACCCAGCGCTAGCACCCAGCCTCGCGAGGCGATTAGCAGAACAAAGAGGTAGGCAACGCTGGCTTGAAGGCTTGTGCAGGCAAGAGTCCATGGTGAGGGCAGTCTGTGTGGTGCTGCTGGGAGGGAGCTGGGGGGAATTCTGCTTTGGGAGGAGAATAGACTCCGAAGTGGCATTTTGGGTTTGCTCTTGGTGTTCCCCACCTCAAGCAGCTGCAGGTTTTGGTCCCGGTGAAAGGAGCGCCGTGATTTGCAACAGCAGCTGTTGCAGCTCTGCTGAAGGAAATGGACTGCGAGTTAAAGTCAGTCCATGCTGGGAAAGTGCTGACCCACAGACACAGCACTCTTTGGACCAAAGCCCAGTGTTTATCAGTGTTAACTGCTGCTCCTTGCATGGGCCCACCTTTGCCGCTGCTCCGAGGGAGCTGTGCCTGGTTTTCAGAGTTAATGTGTCTAAAGTGCAAATAAACACCCAATGCTTTCCATCATCCTGAGTCGGCTGGCTTCTTTTAAAGCTTTATAGGAACACAGGAGCCAGGGGCTCACCTGCTGCAGGGAGCAGCGATGAGTTTCCCAGGGCTCTGCAGACAGGGAGCTGCTGACAGTGCTGCCTGCCTGCTCTGTGAGACTGCAGGCAGCCAATGGAGAGCAGTTTTGGGTCCCCAAAATCTGCTCAGCACCTGGTAGGGGCCCAGCAAAACTCTGAAACATTCAGCTCCCACCTCATCCAGAGGAAATCAAAAGACAAAGCTAACATTCCCAAATGAGATGTTCTTCTCTCTCTGCAGTGGGGATGATCTTTGGGACATTAGGAGCAGGTCTGGCCTCTGCTGCTTGCACATGGTCCCTGAATCTGGGCTTCTATGGAGCGCTGGACTCTTCAGAAAAAATACATATGCCTCTAAAGGCTGTCCAGCTCTTCCATCTTCCCATGTGGATCCCATCCAAGATGGTCAGCTCCCCACAGAACCAGCTTCTCCCCACAGCCCCTAGGAGCTGCAGCACCCTGTCACCGCACCCACTTAATGCATGACTGATGGAACTAAAGCATCACAGCATCCCCAGGGAGGGAGGACTGCATAGCAAGCGCCAGCAAACTCTGCTCCGACCCCCTGCACCGCTGTGCCCATCTCTGTCTTCTCCAGTGCCCCCTTATGTCACTGTTAATGATGATTTAAAGATCTGTATCCCAAGAAGCATCTCTGAGCCCCAGGGAGGGTGGCAGCCATAAATCTGCTCATTTTTCTGTGTCCTGTGCCTGTCAGACCAGCAGAAGCCATTAAGGATCCATGTGTCAGACTGATGCCCCTGAGATACAGGGGTGGTTGGGCTTTTTTGTACCTCATACTTTGGAGTTCCCCTTGATTCTCAGCCAACACTGCTTCCCCCATAAATCAAAGGGGTGAGCTCCTTCCCTTTAGTAGCTGTGGGTGTAATTAAGGAGAACTGCTGGGCCGCAAGGCTGTGTGGCCAGCCCTCACAGCTGGTGATGGAGCAGCCCTCCTTCCTCCCTGACAAGGAAGGCTCCTTCCCCTTCAAAGAGCAGTTGCTGCTGTCTGTGGGACACTGCAGGTGCGTGGCCACTGCTGGGGACACACTCAAAATGGATGGGCACTGCTAGTCCCCCCCCCAAAAAAAAACCAAAACCCTCCCTGGTGGCCTTTATTCCCTGGGAACAGAGGGGTGGGATTGTCCCTGGAGCAATCAGCATGGGTAGCACTTGCTCCATGCCCTTCCCCACTCACAGCGCGGGGAGGCAAGGGCGTAGTGCGTGTTTCGGCAGTGGGTGAGGGGGTGGGGGCGGTGGGCAGCACCCGTAGTCCTCCTTCCCGTTCTTCCAGTGGCTCCGCAGTTGCTGCTGGCAGGAGGAGGTGGGGGCCTGCTGGAGTTGCTGTGCCACGGTTGTGTCCTGAACCAGGTGCTGGCCTCAGCTCCTGGATGGCACAAGCGGAGGAAGAATTGCTGAGCAGGCTGCACAGCACCTGGGTCAGCACTCCCCCCACCCCCCACTCAGGGGCTGGATTCAAGCAAGGTCCTTTCCCCTCTGCTGCAGAGACCTTCCAGCACTCTCAGGTTCCTCCACACAAGCTGCACATCCTCATGGGGTGAGACAGCTCTGCAGGAAGCAATACATTCATCTCAACTTTTTTGGGCTCCTGGCTTATGATGGGCTGAGAGTTCCTCTCCCCCTGCCTTGGGTATCAGTTGCCAGACTTGAAGATGCCTAAAATCAGGTGTGAGGAGTCCCACCTGTACCGTCTGCCTTTCCCACAGCCTCTCTGGCATGGCAAAGGGCAGCGATGAGCTCGTCTGCGCTTCCCACCTGAACACAGATTTTTAACCCCCTTCCCCAGATTAGACCCAACCAACAAACCAAACATGGTGGGAATTCTGCTGCTGGCATTAATGGGATGGGGATCATGATTAGAACTCCTCTCGGTTGAGGATCTGTTGCAACCACAGTCAAGATTTGTTTCGTTAGGAGTTTCTGAGGTGACAGCCCTGGGGAGCTGTTCACGCAGAATGAACAGGCAACGCACAGAGGTACAACCACTTCCTTTCTCTAAAATGCAAATCTCTTTTTCCTGGCATGCAAAACACCTCACACAACAAAGTTACCACTAGAAGCACTAGAAGTTAAATGCACAGAGCCCGACTCTGTTCACTTCTTTTTTTCACTTTGTGCACATTTCTCATACTAACCATGTCGTGTTCCCAGCATCTCTGTGTTTCCGGAGGCACCCAGCAAAGTGAGGGGGGCAAGAGGGGGTGGCGACTGCCACAGGAGCTGCAGAGAGGCTGTGAGTCGGGTGAAACAGTGGTTTTAACAGCGGCTGGCTCCCGCTGTTTGCCCGCTGGAGGAGGAGGAGGGTTTCACCCCACCCACAAAGAGAGGTCAGGGAGCGCAATACGTGACTTCTGGCTGCAATCTGGCACTGGCTGAGCTGCCCGACGCACTTCGGGGGGCTCGGTGTGGCCAGTGAGCACAGTGAGCAGGGCTGGCTGCCCTGAGCTGAAAACACGGGCTCCTGCGTTTATTCCTGTCAGAGACTTCCACAGCCCCAGGGGAGCGGGAGGGGATGCTCAGTCAAGGGCTGGGGGTGCTGGGGCTGTCACTGTGGGAATGAGAGGGGGAGTGGAAGGGGATGCTCAGTCAAGGGCTGGGGGTGCCGGGGCTGTCACTGTGGGAATGAGATAGTGTGCAAGGTCCCTGCCATGCAAACGGGGCATGTCCATAATGTGAGAGCCCCCAGACGTGTGAAGACCACGTGTGAAGCAAGAGAAGTGGTGCAAGCAGGAGGCTACCACGGTCTCAGCTCCCCGTCACACTGGGCACCAGGCAGTGGGACTTTGCGGTGCATCTTTCAAAGTGTGGTGGGAGGCCACAGTGTGCAGACACGGAGGGATGAGTCACCCGTGTCACCAATGAAAGGTCACAGCATCCTCAGATTCAGCAAGAGGCATTTCTTTCTTCAGCAGAACAATTTCGTTGCTAAAGTACTTTTGGCTACAGGGACAACAGACCTGATGGGTTATCTTATTTACCAAAGCTATCGACCAGACTTGGGAGGGAATAGTAGATGCAATTACTCCAGTTGACCTGGGAAAAAATGATAAATATCCCTGGGACTGGATGCTGTTGGTGGGGATGTTTAACAGAGAAGAATCCGAGTCCGTGTCTCTGCTGCGCAGGGTGCTTTGGCACCTGGGAGACTAGCAGCTTGCAAAGGAGAGCAAATCACATCAACAGCATAACATTTAGCCTGGCTGTGTGAGGCCATCAGTCTAATATTATTCCTGCAGTGCGTGCAGTTATAAATAGGTGATGCTGCGTGGCGTGGGCCCGGGGAGGGGAGGGCTGAGGAATGCCCTGGCAGCGCGGCGGCGGCAGCACTGCGCAGCTCGCAGCCAGAACACACATTTGTATGTGTGCTACACAGCGACTGCAGCTGCACCCTGCAGCCAGGGATTCGGCCTGGAGAACTTGGGCAGCACAGGATTAGTGGAGATGTGCCATTTTTCAGACTGTCCTTTCAAATCTCCCTCAGTGGCGAGCCCCCCCCCCACCCCACCCCGTGCCTCTTCCCATCAGTGCTGCTTCTTCTCCAGGCAGGGATCAGCCTAGAGAGCAGGGCAGCAAGAACCCCCCTGTGCTGCCTTCTCAGCAACCTGACAGGAGAATAGTTTGTATTTCTCCCAACATTTCCCCTCTGGCCCGACCAGGAGATGTTCAGGTCAGATCTGGCTCCCTGTAGAGCCCTTTGTGCCAGGACACAGCCCAGCCAGTGTGAAATTCCTCTGCCTGTTTGGGCTCATGGGCAAAAAATACCCCAAGGACCATCAGAGAGCTCCCAGGCTTCTCAGTAGCACCACAGCTCCTCCTAGAAGCAGCTGTTTCCATGCTGTGCAGAGGACATCCAAGGGCAGGAGACACATAACTCCATCCCAGCTGCCTTTGCTGTTCGATGCAGAGGTACTGCTCTTCAATGAAGAGGTGGGGCCAATCACACCTCACAGCTCCCAGTCAGCGCTTACCAGTGCTGTGCCCCTAGTCCAGGCTGTTTAGGGTGGGAAGGTCCCTTGGCAATGGGAATCTGCTGGTGTGGAGGAGAGCTTGGGTAGGGAGGCGATGCCAAGAGCCTGGAACTCTCACCGAATGAAGTGTTACTTGGTCATGGAGGAGAAAATCCCCCTATAAAAGCGTGTGCAATGCTGGGATGGCAACATGCTGCCATGCTGAGGGTCCAGAAGAGGTGAGAACAAGGATAGTCCTTGGGATGTGACTCATGCAGGTGCCTCTCTAAGACCCCAGCGAGCCTGCAATACCCAACAGGAGATGCTGCAGCTTCCCCAGGGCTGCTGGGGAAGACATCTTGCTGCACGCAAAGCAGAAACAACAGTCCTATCACCACTACCCCACCGTGCCAGGCTGGGGGTAGGAAAGAGATCTGGTAGGTTTTCCCTAGAGCAGCTTTGGTGGTGCGGTGGTTTGACCCTGGCTGGAGGCCACACACCCACCAAAGCCACTCTGTCACTCCTCTTTTTAACTGGGCAAGGGAGAAAATATATATTGAGAGGCTCAGGAGTTGAGATAAGGTCAGGGAGAGATCATTCTGCAATCAGTGTCACGGCCAGAACAGACTCAACATAGACTGAAGGGAAGAAAACTCTCTAATTGATGACACTGCCCTGCACCCCCAGTGACAGCAGAGTTGGGTGATGAGAAGTGTGACCAGATCTTAAAGCACCTCCCCCCACGCCTCCCTTCTTAGCAGACTTCACTGTAGTCATGATTTCGCTCCCTTCTTCCCCCCATTGTGGCAAGGGGAGGGGCAGGGACTGGGGAAATGGGGGTTTCCGCCAGTTCCTCACCAGATGTCCTGCTTCTTAGCTGGGGGGGGCATTTCTCACCCCCTTCCCCGCTGCACCATGGGGTCCCACCCACAGCAGACAGTCCTCCAAAGACTTCTCCAACATTGAGTCCTTTCCCACGGGACTTCAGCTCCTCACCAACTGCCCCAGCGTGGGTTCCTTCCATGGGGTGCCGACCTCCAGGCCCAGACTGGCTCCCTCACAGAGTCACAAGTCCCCCAGCACAATGACTCTGGCCTTGAGACGGCTGGTGTTCGCTCTGTGGGGCCTGCAAACAGCTTCTGGCTGCTCCTTGCTGCAGCCACCCCTGCAGCCCCCCACCTTCTGCACCAGAACCCCACCACACAAAACCACAAGAGGAGGGCATCTGGCCTCCAGCCAGGATCAAACCACCACAGAGGTCGAGGCAGCATCCCCTCCCAAAGGCACAGCACAGGGACGAGCGATGGACTTGTAGTTGCATCAGCACCTGCAAATCTCAGGCTGGGAGACAGCTCGCAGGTCTCCAGCTTCCTACAAATTCAAATGCAGTTCCCAAGCTGGAAATCCAAAACCAGCCATGCCCTGAGTCTCTTGCCTGGCTCTGTGTGGAGCTGGCCTGGGGCGATACCCAGAAGAGCATCATCTCCTGTCACTGCCATACCTCAGCTCCTGCCCCAAGAGACACTCAAACAAAGCACCTAAAAGTCAGCTAAAATATTTCTGAATCCAGAGAAGCCTCGGGTTTATTTTCCAACTTAGCTCAGGTGGTTTGCCTGCCTCCAGAAATGCCGAGTGTTAATTTGATTCCCCAACACTGATTCATGGCAGATCTGGCATCCTGATGCCCGGAACAGCTGCGATTCCTGTGCTGCCACTTGCTCTGCCCCAGGGACACCACACAGCCCCTGAGCGTGGCTGGAAAGAAAGGAGCAGGGCTGGAGCAGGGCACAAACAGCTGCACACAGAAACATCTTCGCATTTGTAATTCAGAGAGGATATATCTCATCTACCCAATTAATCCTTCCGGAGAAGTCTGGAGAGAAGCAGCTGGAACATCTCTGCGTGCAAACAAGGCTTAGTAAGATCTGCAATTTTTGAGGTAGAGGAAGAAATATGGCACCAACATGGTGCTTTCACCACAAGAGAAAACAAATACTTTCTGTTTGTGGTATTCGTTACCCACAGGGAACCTCCTGTGCTCTCCAGCATGGTGCAGCTGGGAACGTCTTCACAGGGCAATTCGCAGCTCCCTGGGCTAGGAAATCGCTCCTGGACACAAAGCTGGAGCCATTTCTGGCCAGGGGAAGGCTGGTGGCTGGGGCCAGCCTGCGGCTCCTCGCTAGCAGGGAAAGCAAAACACATCTCTTGGAATCAAACACTGAGCTGGAGTAAGTTGGTGCCTGGCTGGGAAGCGCGGTCAGCATCGCGGCGCCGGTTCCCCGAGCTTCAGAGGCAGAACAGGAAAGGACGTCTTGAGTTTTACTAATAAAGGCACTTTTTTCCCAGTTGAAGTGCTGCACCCAATTTGTTTCTTACTGGGTTATTTTTAGCATTGAAACCAGCCATTTGCCATAAACCATCTGACTGGGAAGCAAAGCCTGAGGCGGCAGACAGCGCTGCTGCAGCTCCCGCGCCGTGAGGTCATTGCCCCGGCTGCTGACACGGCCAAAGTTCACCAGAGCACGGCCCGGCTCCGCTCGCTGGCTGTTCCTCCCTCCAGCACGCACACATGGGCGCCCAGCTCAGTGCCCAGCCAGCCTGCAGTGGGGCTTGCTGTGGTCCTGGGAAGGAGGGTGCCAGGGGACTCGAGGACTCGAGCCACAAGCTCACTGCACAGGCAGGCACCTTTGGTGCTGCAGCCACCCGTGGGGCTCCTGGTGTGGGTTACGCTGAGGCACACAGCATGCTGGAGCTCACTGCTCACCCAAAAGCATCCCAGAGGAACCCTGCAGCGCTGCAGGACCTTTCCTGTCCCCGTGGTGCCATGCCATGGTGGCAGGGGCTGCCTTGCAGGACAGGGGTGAAGCTGTCACCAGGCCACCCTCCAGAAGAGCTTTGCATATTTGCAGTTCATTCCCAGACCCTTTGCCCCCCCGCCCTCCACTTGACCTTCCCAGCAACCCCGCAGACTGTGGTGCAGGGAAGTCATTTATAGCGCCGTGACGCTGCCGCGGCCGGGGCCAGGGTGTACTCAGGATCAGGCCCTGCTCTGCTTGGCTTTGACACCACTGTGTTTCTACAGTGAGCCTGAGGTCATGGCCGTGGCAGCTTGTCTCCAGATTAACCTTCCC
The DNA here is from genome assembly GCA_013400835.1 of Zapornia atra. NCBI lineage: Eukaryota > Metazoa > Chordata > Aves > Gruiformes > Rallidae > Zapornia > Zapornia atra. Next base: position 73,379 of record VZTU01024502.1, on the reverse strand, counting down.
AGGGAGCGGGACCCTGCTCCAGACACATTCCCAAAGCCTCTCCCTTTTGACACCGGGGTCCGGCAGCTCCTTGCAGGGACCAGCCCACCCCAGCAGCAGCCACAGCAGCACCACGGAGCCTCCTGCTCCCAAGCCCCACTCCAAACTAGCTGACAGCTCTGATTTAACAGGCTCTCAGCAAATACTTCTACAAATTGTTAAGCAGAGGCATTATTATTTTATCTTGTTATTTTATTATTAAGGCCAAGATCCTCGAGCAAATAAATGAACCACCTAAAGCGGCCGAGCCCAAGAACTTGCTAAAGCAGAGCAGCACCTTTCCCATTTGGTTGAGGTCCAGGCAGTTTATGGCAGGTACTTTGTGCCTGGCTGATGTTCAACTGACAGCTTTCCAAGCATATAAAAAACTTATTAGGCTGAAAATAGAGTTTGTGACCATAAACTGTCAAGAGCACTGTCAGCATTTCCAGCCCAGGTCTGCTCCGTGTATAAGCAGCAGCACATCAGGCTGCTGGGGGGAGCATGGGTGGGGAGGATGGGGCAGCGTGGCCCCTTGCAGGACCGGTTTTGGGTAGGAAGGGTAATTGGGGAAGACATAGCAAGGGGCTGTGGGGTATTGATGAGGAGGCACGGATGAGGTTTAGCATGGCTGGTACCAGGCAAGGTGTTTGAAGACAGTCGTGCATGGAGCTGTGTCCACCCGCCCTGGGGCTTGAAACCCATAAGCCATATCCATGGTGATCACCTGGAGGCAATCTGCATTTGTAACCAGTTTGTACCCAACATTTGGTTAATTTCCTCCCTGTCCAGGTTACAGGACAGTGCAAAGCACCCACAGCCATCAGAGCTATAGGGAGTCGGGCAGGGAGGCAGTGGGAAATGTGAAATGAAAGCTGTGAGGTTTCTGAGCCTGCAGTAACCCAGAGCGTGGGCTGTAGGACAGAGACAAGGCAGCTCTGGCTAGCAGGAGACTAGTCAGGGCCTCAGCATCCGCAGATGAGGGCACTGCTGTGCCCCTTGCATGGAGAGGAGGGATTGCTTCCTGTCTCTGGTGCTTGGTGCCGCCTGGCTTGGGGCAGCTGGGGTCCTGCTCTCATCTGGGCAGCTGCAGCTGGTCGTTATTCATATCCTGGTATCTAATCCTTTTAGAAACGAAATAATCCAGTGCTTTAAAAATATCCTGTGGCATTGTGGGGCTATAATCTTAGTATTAAATGGCATTACAGCCAGAATAGCTGATGCTTTTACTAAGGCAGAAGAAAACATCTCTTTGTTTTCTAAAAATAAGCGGAAGCAGCAGATCCCACCAGGAGGGTCCCCGAGATCCCAGAGAGCTGGAGCATGTTGTGGCTGAAACCCAGGCAGGAGACTGACACCTGCCAGAGCCCGTCCTTGGCTGGGTCGGTGGGGAGCACGGCCAGAGCTGCGGCAGCAGCGGTACCTGGTACCTGACCCTTTTGCTCAGGGACCAGGAGCTGCCAGCCCAGGCCAGCACCAACCAAAGCAACACCACTGCCCAGAGCAGCTGTCGGGATGCTCCCACCTCTCCTCATGTACGTCGGGTCGCAGGGCTGGCTCAAACAGAGCTGCTGGTCCCTATTCAGTGTCTTTCGTTGGAGGTGGTTAAGCAGCTCTGCTTCTTTCAGCCCATTAAAACTAGAAAAGCTTTTTAATAAACGCCCCACCAGCCTAGAATCAGTAGACATGAGTAATTCAGATGCATTAATTAGCCTTGCTTTAAACCCAGATGAGGTCTGACTTTGTTTACCAGCCACGGAAGGAAGCAGCTTCTCAAAGTTCACCTCCAAAGGGCTGAACAAACAAGGTGTGTTTGTTCCCGGTCACGGCCCCGTACAGCAGAGACACACCACCTCACCCTCTGTTTTATTTTCAGAGCTGCTGCTTTCTCTCGCTGCCTCCCCGTGCAATAAAAACAAGACATTTAATCTCATAATGCAACTTCTTGCTGGAAATCAATGATAAAGTACATTATCTTGCCTGGCCTGATCCTGCGGCTCCGGCCTGACCTTTCTCAAGCGCAGCGGCGTCAGGAGAAAGACAAAGGTTGAACTGAGGGAGCTTCCCAGCAGGAAAGGGCGAAGCTCCTGTGCCTTGGGAGGGACAGCCCTGGTTTCACTCATGCCCCCCTGCTCACTGCATGCGGGACACAGCAGAGCATGGGCAGAGAGGGAGCAGAGCAGCCGGGTTTCTGCACTGTCGCTGTCATGAAGCCTGTAACCCCATCCAGAGCACACCGCCTGCACGGTCCTGGTTTCATCAACACTGGAGCTGTTACTGAGGGGGAGTCTCTTACCAGAACATGGATCCTGCCTCCCTTGTTCTGGAGCAGCTTTCACTCACAGGGGCCTGTGACCTGCAAGACCCAAAAGGACGAACCAGGGATGTCCCAAGCCCCCGTGGGAGCAATAGCTACCATTTCATCATGGCTGTTCCTGAATGAGGCCTTTTTCCAATGCTGCTCTGTTGAGGGCATCCCCTTTTCCAGAGGAAGGGTTTGCCTGACTCTGTGTAACCCCTGGCATAGCAGGGAAAGGCCGTGCCAGGGGAAGTCCCATGCCACAAGACACTGCTGGGTGAGGATGTCTTCTGGAGTGAGGAGAGGACCTTGGAACTGGCCAAGGCCAGCCCACCACAAGACCCAAAGAGGACAGGGCTAGCAGAACCCAGAGCAAGGAAGCGCAGAGAGCCGTCTGTACCATAGGGGTGGAGATAGATCCCCCCATCCCAAATGGCCACAGTCTCAGGGAAGGTGAGATCCCATCCACCGTGTGTCTGTAGCACCTTGAGAAGATCACGCTGTGCCCAAGCACTGCTGGCTGTTACCACAGACACATGTTTGGGAACAAACTGTGGAGGATCAGGTAGTCCATGGCTATTGATGCTGTTGCTAAAGGAAACTGCAAGTAGCTTGTGCCTACTTTCACCCAGTGCTGGAGAGCATATCCCAGGGCTCTGCACGCTTGAACCCACGCTGGCACATTGGCACAACATCTGCACAGGGCAGCTGGCTTTAGATAACACCCTACAGCATCAGCTCCAAAGATTACCCAGGGATCCCAGAATTTGGCCTGCAAAGGCACTGTAGCACCCAGAACCCCTCCTAAAAGGCATTTGATGGGTACAGAGTGATCAGACCACCACGGTATCTCTCTGTAGCTGAACTAACAGCTCACTTAGCAGCACAGTGCCCTGTCTTCCCGGTGGGATGTCATTGCCGACCAGCAGAAAACATCACCAGCAGCTGGAGGGCAGCAGGTGAAGCGGGTCTTCTGTAGCAGGCAGCCCCACATTGCTCTGGGTGAAGGTTTGACAGCATCCCAGGCCCCGTTAGCAGGGTTCCAAACACCACCACAAAGAACATAAACCAGTCACATTCCTCCAGCAGAGCCTTTGCTGCGTGATTGAGGAGGCTGCAAGCACTCTGATGTCGAACAGCGAAGCACCGACAGCTCGTGCTGCCGGTGATGGATGCTGGAGCCTGTGTTTTTTCTTCAGTAACAACTTTCCCTAATGGTGCTGGCACAGAGGCTCAGCAAGGAGGAGGGAAGTGGCAAGTGTCCAGGGTGAAAAAGAGTTCACCATTACAGCAGGAAGGGCACCGTGTTCCTCGTGCTGGCCATGGGAATGTAGAGGACAGGGCTGGAAAGGGGCTCCAGGAGAGCAGCGAGTCATCCCCTGCGCCAGGAGAACATCAGCTGTACCCAGAGCGCTTCCAGCAGACAAACAGACATCTGCTTATCTTATTTTTAAACTCCTCCAGTGACACGGCTGCCACAATCTCCCCAAGCAATCTGTTCCGGTGTTTCACTGACTTCATGGTTTAGAAGTTTTTCTTATGTCCAATTCAAACCTCCTCTGCTGCAATTAAAGCCCGAAGCATCTTGTCCTCTCCAGAGAGAGGCCTGAGATAGAAGAAGGGGGCTGTAAGGCTGCTCACTGCTTTGCTTTCCTCGGCTGCTTTATCCCCAGTTAAAAGAAGGAGAGTTTATTTCTGGGAGGAGAGACCATCTCCTGCAACACACAACTCAGAGAAGTGTCTTTCTATTTTTAAAAGTGAAACATGAGGGTTACATAAAAGCTCAGGAAACGGGTAGTGAGAAACAGGGTCACTGCACAGCTCCTTTCCCCACACCTCCAAGCTGACCTGGGCTGCGTGCAGAGCATCAGCGTGGGGAGGCCCCGCTCGCTGCTCCCCACGCCAGCACAGGGCTGTGGGCCCCGCGTCCCTCCGCACGTCCCCCCAGCATCGGGTGAGCTCGCCAGAGAAATCAGCAGGAACATGGAACCCAGTTCTTGTGTTCCACAAACAGCACCCAACACACGGGCCACGCTGCACGCTCCGGTCTGGCTGGAAGGAGCTGAGACAGCGCAGACACCAGGCACAGCCACATGCTCCTCGTGTGCCTCGGGTGGGTGTGAAGCCAGTTCAGAGCCAAGGGCTGCCCACACAGGGATGGCAACGCAGGGCTGTGGGGTCTGTACCCCCTTCCCCAAGGTCCACCCAGGGCTGCGGGGTCTGTACCCCCCAAGGTCCATCCAGAGATAGCACTGCAGAGCTGCAGGGATCCATGCCACCCCCAAGGTCCATCCCGGGACGGTATCGAAGGGCTGTGGGGTCTGTACCCCCCCTCCCAAGGTCCGCCCATGGATGGCAGGTGCGGGGGTCCATATCCTTCCCAAGGTTCGCCCAGGGATGGGCACCGCGGGGGTGCGGGGTACTGTCACCGGCCTGGGGCTCACCCGCCCCNGGCGACGGCGGGCGTGGGGCCATGCGGAGCCCGGGCTGAGCCGCCGCGGCCGCCCCTCGCCATGAAGCGGCAGAACCTGCGCACGGCCGCGCTCATCCTCTGCATCTTCTCCTACCTGCTGGTGGGCGCCGCCGTCTTCGATGCGCTGGAGTCGGAGGCGGAGAGCGGCCGCAAGCGGCTGCTGGAGCAGAAGCGCGGGGAGCTGCGGAGGAAGTACCGCTTCTCCGCCGACGATTACCGGGAGCTGGAGCGGCTGGTGCTGCAGGCCGAGCCGCACCGCGCCGGGCGGCAGTGGAAGTTCGCCGGCTCCTTCTACTTCGCCATCACCGTCATCACGACCATCGGTGAGTGCCGGCATCCCGGCGTGCAGCCCGTATCCCTCCATCCCCGCACCCCCGTATCCCTCCATCCCCGCACCCCCATAGCCCTCCCTCCATCCCCGCACCTCCGCAGCCTCCCGCGCTTCCAGCACCTCTGGGCGCCCCGGGAGGAGCCGGGGGGGCGGGTCGCCTGCGTGGGAGAGGCAGGGCTCACCCTTGTGAGATATCTCTTCAGGTCACCCACCCAGTCCGACCCTGTGGCACCCAAGTGCCCGGCAGTGGCAGAGGTAATTCACGGGGGCCACCCCTTTTGGGGGATGTCGGGGTGCTGCGATGGCTGGGGCCACAAAAGGTAACGGGCGTGTTACCCCAGGGAGGCGGCAGCACGCGGAGCACCTCTGGCAGCTGTAGAAGTTGGTGGGGTGCAGGAGGGCAGAGGGAGGGGCCCACATCCATCCTCCGTGCGATGCTGTAGCCAGCAAGCCAGGCTGAAGAGCTGGGCAAGAACTGTTGGCTCCTTTGCCAGCTCAAAACTCTGGAGGTTTGGCTGGATGAGACCTGCTTCAGGGAGCAGAGACAACCACCAGACACTGAACCTTGCTCTGCCTGCACGGAGCCTGCAGAGAGACGGCTGTCAATTAGCTTGGAGGGGAACAATTGAATTGCATTAAGCCCCCACACAGACACACTTACCCGTGCTGGAGCCCAGTGCCTTGGTTTGCCCTCTTCTATTCTGCAGGAGCATGAAACTACACTGAATGAGGATTGCCTTAATTCTAGGTGAGCTTAGTCGCATGGGAGTTTAGCATTGTTTAATTAATCCACTTTTATTAATCCATGCACCCTGAGCATCTCGTGGGGGTAGGCAGATGTGGGATCCTGTGCTCGTGCTGGGATTTCAGTCAGCAGAAGTGTTCTGGAGGCAGGAACCCCGAGGCCAAATCCTGCCCTTCCACAGCCAGCAGCCACCTCCTCATCTGCAGGAGGGGGCTCAGCCTTACCAGGAAGCTGGGGATGGGTGAAGTACATCTGGCAGTTGAAAGCATCATCTGTCAGGATGAGGGCTGGTGGGACCCACTGTGCAGCGTTACTGTGGAAGAAGAGGTGGCAGAGGGGTGGGTACCCCACAGACCCTTCCCTGGGGGGCTCCGCGTGCCCCCACGAGATGGGGGCTGCAGCTGGCCAGCAAACAGCGATGGGTTCAGGGCACAGTCAGTGTCAGGCCCCAGCAGGAGGGCAGGATGAACAGCTTCAGTGAAAATCTCCATCATCTCCTGACAGGCGATGGCTTCATTTACATGATGTTTCTGTGGGCTGTGACAAACAATCACTCTGCTTATCACACCCCCACAACCAATAACTTCAGCTCAGGTGCCATATTTCAGAGACGCCAGGTCGCTCTGTGTGGGGCTGAGCTCTGAACCCTGGCTTTAATGTTACTGCTGCTGTGTTTACTCTTTCTAATTCCCTTTGTCATTTTGAAAGCATCAGTCACACGCTCTTTCAGCGGTCTGGCAGGGTAGGACAACTGCTTTTCCACTTACTGCTCTTCTGGATCATTATGTTTACCTCCTCGCTGCTGTCATTGGATTATCTTGTAGCCCAGGACCTGATGATCACACTCTGTTAATAACCATGGGTCCAGTGGGGGCTTTGCCACTGCAGCCTCGTGCCTGCTCCATGCCCAGTGAAACGTGGCACACAGCATTAACTTTGTCATTCCTGGTGGCATGGGTTTATGGACAGACAGGGCCAGGAGAAGCCTGTCCCTTCCTGCGTGCCTGCAGCTGGGAGCACAGCACGGTTGAGGATAACGCTGACCTCAGGCCCCAGCCCTGACCTGTCACAGGAGGCACGCTCGGGAGCCCAGTGTTGTCATCCTCTGGTCATCCTGTCACTGCATCCCAACGGCGTCCCCAAGTCCTGGGAACCCAGTGACAGCAGGGATGGGGTGAAATCACCTCACAGCCTTGAGCAGGACTGGGAAATAAAAGAGTAATTAAATAATTACTGATTTTTTTATTTTTTAAAAGGGTGTGTTCCCCCACCACGTTCTTCACCCAAAAGTCACACAAACACTTGCACAAAGCAGAAATATAAATAACTGGCTGCTTGCAAAGGCCATGCAGCAGCACGGGAAGGAGCTGAGGCTGTGCTGCAGGCACCTTCAGAAGGGAACCTTCCAGCCCTGGTGCTCACAGAAACTCAACAGAAAGGCTTGGATGCCTTGGGATACCGTTACTCTCTGTGCTAAGCTAGTTACTCATCCACTGAGGTCAGAGGGCACCGGTTCTGTTCAGCTGCTGTAATGAAGTGAGGTGGGTGAAGGAGGGCTGAACTCCGGAAGATGCTGTGAATGCCTCATTACGACTCATGGTGTAATTGTGAGTGTCCTTGAGTCACAGCTCACACTTGGAGCAAGGTGGGGAAATTAAATCTCAGAAGGCATTCAAGGAGAACCTTGTCCTGCTTGAGCTCCTTGTCCCTGGGACGAGGGCTGACAGAGCTGCAGTGGCATAAATACTTCCCTGCATTTAAAACAGCACAAACCCTCCCCCTTTCCCAGCAGCATGGCCGTGCTGTAGGTCTGAGTCTGGGTGACACGGGAGTAAATCCAAAGCTGCTCTGTAGAAGTCCTCCCAGATAGCTGCTCCTGCAGGGATGGACCCTACAGCTCCTGTCCAACAGGCCCTGCAGCAAGCCATCACAGAGCTGAGCAGCAAAGGTGCATGTGACACTGGAGGGATAGGGACAGGAGGGGCACGTGTGGGTGCTGGGTGAGGTGATGATGGCCCTGCAAGGGCACTTGTGGACAGGCCTGGCTGGGTGCCCACAGGGTGACCTGGTGCTGTGGTCTCAGCATGCTGTGGAGCCTCTGTCCTGCCTTGCCGCGAGGGTTCAGGTTACCCTGCTGCCCTGGCATGGCTTCGGTGCCTCTGAATTGCTGGTGAGCTGCAGAGGCCTTGCAGGCCTTGACCCAGCTCTAGGGCTCCTCTTGGCCTCTGTAACCTCACGCAAGCTCAGGGGCTCTCAGGAGGGTACCTTCTCTCTTTAGAGGCCAAATGAGGTTCTGCATCATCCCACGGTGCTGTTAGCATTGCCTGCAGATCTGGTGCTGATTTGTTGTTCCCCCCCATTCTCCTACTTCTCCTTTTGGTCCCCGGGCAGCCGTGCTGAGAACACCTGCCTGTCCTCTTCCCTTCACAGGCTATGGGCACGCCGCCCCAGGCACGGACGCTGGCAAAGTTTTCTGCATGTTCTATGCCATCCTGGGCATCCCCCTGACGCTGGTCATGTTCCAGAGCCTGGGGGAGCGCATGAACACCGTCGTGAGGCTGCTGCTCAAGAAGATCAAGAAATGTCTGGGGATGAGGACAACCAACGTCTCCATGGAGAACATGGTCCTGGTTGGCTTTCTGTCCTGCATGGGGACCCTGTGCATCGGCGCAGCGGCCTTCTCTTATTTCGAGGGCTGGACTTTCTTCCATGCCTATTACTACTGCTTCATAACTTTGACCACTATTGGCTTCGGGGACTTTGTGGCTCTGCAGAAGAACGAGGCTTTGCAAAAGAAGCCCCCGTACGTGGCTTTCAGCTTCATGTACATCCTGGTGGGCCTGACCGTCATCGGCGCCTTCCTCAACCTGGTGGTGCTGCGGTTCCTCACCATGAACTCAGAGGACGAGCGGCGGGATGCTGAAGAGCGCGCCTCGCTGAGGAGAGCCCGGAACAACATCCACCTCCAGCCCAAAGAGGACAGCCAGAGCAGCAACGCCATTTTTCTCCCCGTGGAGGACAGGACGAGCCAGATGAACCTCATCCCACTGATGCAGGAGGATGCGGAGAGGCAGCGGCGCCAGTCGGCCAACTCGGCGGCCGCAGTCCCTTCCTTCTGCACGTGCCTGTGCTACAGACCTCAGCTGTGTGGCAGCCCGGTGCCCTCCCACCCCAAGACCCTGAGCTGCCACACCAACCCCGTGTACTACAACTCCATTTCCTACAAAATCGACGAGGTGTCCCTGAGCACGCGGGGTCAGACCAGCTCTTCCCCAGGGAGCACTCTGTCATCCAACAGCCCTCGCTGCCGGCAACACCCCCGGCTGCGGAGGAAATCCATCTAGGAGTGTGCACCGAGCTGTCCTCGGGGCTCGAGTCTTACTATGACAGTGAATTATGAACAGAGATGCTGGGTCCCTCTTACTGCTCTCGTTTCTTCTGCTTCTCTCCCCTTTCCACTGGCTGCCAGCCCCACGCAGGGTCAGGCAGGAGCCTTCAAACCCTGCTGAGACAGAACTGTTCCTTTCCCCAGGCACTGGATGACACTGTTAGTTTTAATTTGCTTTTTCCTCTGACTAGGTTTAAGCATTTGGGTTTGGGGAGAGGCCCCTGGTCTGAAACCCAGCAAGCTGTAGGTTTTGCTTTCCCTCCACCTCCCCGCTACCCACCCTGTGGTGTTGCTGCTCTCCTGCCCTTGGGCAGTGTGTGCCTCTCACTGCACAGGCTGGAGCGTGCTTGCTGGGAGCGTATCAAAAGCAAAGCCTCTGCCAGTGAGCTCTGCAGGGTTGTCCCCTGACTCTGGGTGCAGGTAAGTCGGTGCCACGCAGCCGGTGGGTGGAGAGGTGGGCTGGAGGGGGTGGGCTGCGATCCTGCTGCTCAGCACATGGGGATGGCTTCTCCCATGACCAGCCAAGCTCAGGCTCATGGCTGGCTCAGTACTTTTGGAAGCTGGAGGTCCACACGCTCACCCACGTCCCCACCGGTGTGGGCAGGTCCCTCCAGGCCAAGCTAGCTGGTGGGTGCTGCATCCTAGGTGCAGGGGGAGATGGAACTCCTCTGGCCCAGCCATCACCCTCCTCTGCAGCGAGCCCAGACTGTGTGAAGGGCACAGCCCCAGGGAGAGCCACCCAGAGCCACCTGCAAAGGTGCTGGCCCCAATGAGATTGTCAGCTAAAATCACCCTTTCCTCTTCCACATCTCCTCCAGCTGGCAGCCCAGCAAGCCTGCCTGCTCCTGTCTTCCTCCCTGCCCCTCCAGCCCCTGGGTTTGTGCTTCTTGCTGCTGGGTTTATCAGAGGTGGGGTGACCCCATCTCAGCATGCATCCCCAGGCGGGGTGTGGTACCCCCCCAACATGGCCCATGTCCATCCTGCCTTGTCTGCAAGAGAGCAGGACTGGGCTCTGGCAGCCACAGGAGATCCCTTCTTTCCCCAACAAAGGGACATTTTCACTCTTAGTTCTCTCGAAAATATCCTCTGAGGGGGTTTTCCTGGAGGAAAATCCCCTTTTCCCTGTGGGGAAGGCATGCAGAGTGGCAGTGTTGGGAAGGCCTCAGGGCAGGCTTTACTCACCCCTTTTTGTTCTGGGCAGTTTAATAAAAGGTGAATCCAGCTGGTGGTGGTTGGTTCTTTGTCACGGGGGCTCCAGGGAGACGTGTCAGAGTCCCAACCCCCCTCCTGGCTGCAGGGGTACCCCAGGGCTGGCTCCCCTGCCACAGGGGCGGGGACGGGGTTTATACCCAGGGACCTTACACCTGTGGGTGCCTGCTGGGATGTTTGGGCATGGCAAGGAGGAGGGAGGTGGAGTGGCTGTGCTGGAGCTGGGAACCAGCTGGGTCTCGTTGCCCCCAGTGCTCCTCCACTCCCCCAGCAGTGACCTTCCCAATTCCAGCCTTTCCAGGTGTTCAGCTGTCCCAGGAAGCAACTTAGGCCTTCAATATCACCCCAAATCTGCAGACTTGCTATGACTAGTTCCAGTCCCTAAAACATTAGGGATTTGGGGTTCAAGACAGGGTGCCCAAGCAGGGAAGCACGGGGATGTGCAGGAGCTCCGGTTGCCAGGGCTGATGTGCAGAGGGGCTGCTGTGCTGGCTGGGTAGGTTGGGGGTGTTCCTCACCAAGTGCCTTTGGGGGTGCTCTCTGCTAGGTTCTGCACCCTGCTGTAAGAAGAAGTAGGACTTTACACCCACTCTTGGGGCATGAGGTGATCACAGTAGCTCCATCCTTTCCACCCCTGGGCAGCATGCAAGATGCTCAGCCCTTCCCAGGCTCAGCATGACCCTTGTCCTGCTGGCAGGCAGGGAAGGGACAGTGACAGGGGCAGCACAGCCCTGGGAAGATGGTGCAGGCGCTGCTGAGCTGGCACGAGGGGCTGGTTTGGGAGACCCCCAGGGCCCTGCATGGTGTGTGGCATCTCGCAGGAGCAGGGGAAATGCCTTGGCTGCAGTTCCCCCAGATGCTCAGCAGCTGCATCACTTTGCACCACTGGCCCCAAATCCAGCCCAGCCGAGTGAGCCATGGTTTGAGCAGAAAGGGGGAGGCGAAGCCAAGCTGTGAGCATATGAAGCTGCCTTGCCAATGAGCCTTTTGTTGGCTTCTCAGCTCCTCAGTCATGTCATTTCATGCTGGTCCCACCAGCACAGCCCCTTTGTGTCCCATCTCCCCCCACCCTCACCAGGGTGTGCACGGAGCCCTCGCCACCAGAGCAGTAGAGGGAGACCTCTCACCCTCTCCATGTTGAACGTGGGACACCCTCAGTGCAGCCAGGATGGGGCAGGCCCCTCCTGCCCTCCTTCCACTCTCGTGGGAAACAGCAGCTCTTTAATCCCTGCACAAGTCAGAGCCCACAGGGCACTGCCCCAGTGAAACCCACCTCTTGGGAGCTGGAAGCAGGAGAGCTACCAGAGTCCTGTGGCTGAGCCGTCCCTCTGGGTTCAGTGCGGTGCTGCCAGCGCTCCGGGCTCCGTGCCCCAGAGCTCGCTACACATCGATGCAAAGGCAGAGCCCAGCAGAGGCACCAGGGCCAGAGGTGTGAGGTCTGCATGGACAAGCCTGTCTCAGGCGGCGGATGGAGAGAGCCATGAGCTGATGGAGCAGAAAGCAGGGCACCTGCTCGGCTTTACTGCTGCTTTTGTGCAGCCCGAGATGCAAGGCAGCACTGCTGGGAGCTCAGTTGCTTAGTGACTGCTGAGCCCCATCCTGCTGCACAGTAGCTGGTGATGGGCTGAAGGTGTGAGGTACCATTCACACCCCCAACTGTCCCCCTTCCTCTTCCTCCTCCATGACAGGCTGGGCTGCTCTGACCTCCCAGACACGCACACTGCTGGGGACATCCTCCTCCTCTTCCTTCATCACTGCTCCTCCCAGGGCTGTAGGTGGGGTGGGCAAGGAGCTGCCCTGCCCCTCCATCCTGCCCTGATGATCTGCAGGCATGAGAAAAACCTTTAAGGCATGCTCATTGAACTGGGAGCTTGAGATCCCTCGTAATTCCCATGGAAAACAGGCTTGGGGTGGTTTCTGGGGAGCGCTGCCTGTTCTCACCGCCTCCTCCTGCAGCAGGAGCCAAAGCAGAGCCCCCAGACGCTCCCCGAGGACTCACAGCTCAAGATGTCCTGGACCAGGCAGTGGCTGTGCACCCAGCAACGCCCACAAGTCTCCTTCCCTGAGGGTCCCCAGGCGCCCCCTGCACCCACACCGACCCCTGGTACCCTTGACAGATGGGGCAGATTTTTCTGCCAGCTGCATCTCCACCTCCAGGGTTCCAAACCCGACCTTGAATGGGCTGTGCTGCCCGTGAAGGGGTGCCAGAAGAAAGCTGCAGGAGCAGGCGGCTTCCACCTGGGGCAGCGATCAGAGTACCAGCTGGGAGCAAGCTCAGCTCTCTGCCTGGAGATGCCCAGGGACACACACCATCTGGAAATGGCATGGGGAGCTGGAGGTTTGGAGCTGGGGCTGAATGAGAGAGAGCCCCAGAGGGCCCTGGGACATGCCAGGCTGAGCTCTCCTCCCTTCAGGCACAGGAGAAGGAATGGGAGAGCTGAAATCTCAGGTTAGAAGTAGTGGTGGGGGCAGCAGAAAGGGCAGAGACACCACAAAACCCCTCCAACACACCATAGGAAAAAAAAAGGTTTTATTATCACCATTATCAACGTTTTCATTAGCTTAACACTGAATTGTAAATCACTCAATCATTACATATTGTCTGAATAAAACCTACAGACAGGAAAAAAAGTACAGCGGAATCCTCTCCCGACTACAGCCGAGCGGCCGGGGGCACACCGGCACTGCTGGGACACCGGCACTGCTGGGACACACCGGCACTGCTGGGACACACCGGCACTGCTGGGACACTGTCCCACCTTCCACCCAAGGCAGCCCACGCACCTCGCAAGCAACTGGCCACAGTGGCAAGCAGGCTGCCCAGCTCCATTGCCTGCGCTCCCTCTGGCTCCACGGAGATTGTATCTCTCTGGATGATGCTAAAAACCTCCAAAAATTTTTGGAGAGGGTTAACAGAGGCCAACAAGAGCAGATCAGCTCCCCCCACTCCTACGCAAAGGCAAGAGGAGAGGTAGCAACTGCAGGGTGCTCCTGCCAAGCTATGGGGGTTTGTGGAGCAACTGATGAAGTGAAAAGGTTTAACCTCGATGAAAGCAGATGTCCCTAGCGTGGCCAGGCCCCAGGCAGCAGGGGTACAAGGCAGAGTGCCGGTATGCTGGCGCTGGGGAGGCAGAGCATGATGTGCTGGGGGTGATGGCTCCATCCCCGAGCAGAGGCCAGCTCTGCAGCACCGCCCCGGGGCTCCCCACAGGCAGCGTGGGGTGGGTGGTTCGGTGCAAGGGGATGCTGTGGGCAGCCTCAGGCCCCTCGGCTCAGAATAAGGCCTCATATCGAGAGGGAAGGGAGAACCCACATAGGGAGCAGCTGGCACAGGGGAAAGCAAAGGGAACCTGGAAGAAAGCTTGCTGGGAGGTCCCCGTCACCCTGACCAGCACAGAGGCAGCTCCTGCCCTGTCCCTGCCTTCTCCTGGCTCTCTGGATGGCACACTATGGCTGTGTGGGCTGCAGAGCCGCTTCAAAAGACCCCTAGCTCCTACCCAGAACGGGGAAGGATGGGGGCTCTGCTGCCAAATGCGGGCAGGCCCTGGCACCACAGCGGGACACAGGCCATGGCAGCACTGCGAGCGGGGTCTGGGTGGAGGCACTGTGTGCCTGGAGTGCCCATTCCTCCCAGTGCAGGGAGCAGCAGCAGCACACAGGAGGAAGGCGAGCCCAGCACGGCAAGGCTGAGGAACACACCTTGGATTCACTCTCCAAACCTCGCTCCAAAGAAAGCAAAAACCAGCAGAGCCCAGCGAGTGGCACTGGGGAAGGGGCCACAGCCCCAAAGGAAAAGCCGCTGCAGGATTTAAAGTTCCAGGCTGGGGTTGAGGGGAGCAACCGTCCCCATCTGTGGTGCCCAAGCACCTACAGAACACCCAGCTCCTGGAGGGCTCGCAGCACGACCTCCAGCAGCCCGAGTCCCTCTGCCCTCGGGTTGCTTCTGCCCCTGTCGCCGCTCAGCGAGTGGAGCCCACAACCACCTTTTGGCAAGACAAAAAGCCCCCCTCCTTCCCAGGCAAGGGGGGTCTCAAACCCACGTGGGGTGCCCAGCGTGCACGGTAAGTGCAAAGGCCGTCTCCCAACCCGGCAGAGCAGGGATTAGCAGTATAGCTTTGGTGGCCATTTTAGCTACTGGGAAGTGAAGGGAAAGTCGTTAGGTCGTAGGCTCTGTGTGCTGGTGCTCTGTAAAGGGCTGGTGCTGGCGCCTTCTGTTACAGCTGCTAAAGTGCAAAGAACCAAATGCTACAAGAAACTCTTCCCCAGTTCCTCCCCTCCAGCGGGACGAGAGCAGCTACCTCAGGGAAGGGAGGGTGGAGGGTGTCTTCGCCACCACAAGAGCTTGAGGAAGGAGCCTGATGCTGCCGTGGTGGGTGAGTGGCTGGGGAGAGGGATGGACATGCAGCTGCTTGGTCACTGGGATGCCGGGCACTGAGCAGAGGGGAGTCTGGCAGTGTAAGACTTGTTAGCCACATTTTGAGAATACCTAATCACTTGCAAACTCCCCAGGGAAGTTGCAGGTTCACAGGCACGCACTGGAGAGCCAGGCAGACTGTCAGATGGACGCAGGCCGCAGCAGGAATGCAGCTCTGGGTCTCTGCCATGCCAGGTTTGATGAGCATCCCACAGACTTGGCTGGGCAAAAAGCTCAGCCAAGGGAACAACACTGATGGCACAACCAGCCAGACCCCTTGGAGGGATTTTGCATCCTGAAGGGAATGTGGCATTTTCCAAAGCGTTCCTGTGTGCTGCTGTGTGCCTCTATGCACTCGTATGGACACACACATACAGACACCACACACACACCCCTCAGGAGGTGTGCACTGGGGCAAACAAGAAAAGGCTTTCACTGATCATCCTCTTTTCTAGAGGTTTGGCTCAAATTTGGTAGCTGCATTTCATTTGAGATGCTCGCTCTAGGTCTCAACATGCCCTGGACTTCCCTGCTGACAGCACTTCACATTTACACGTCTCTTATTCTTCACAAAGCTTTTCACACAAAGAAAGTGAGTTACTTATCGTTCATCAGGGCTCTCAGCATCACCAGGCCAGCGACCTGCTGCCTGCCTGGCCAGCAGACTGGCAATCTTGGGAACATGAAGATTTTTCCTATGGGAAATGCTGTGAGAAGTCCACAGGCAATGAACTGGGACGCCGTTTTGAAGCTGGTTAATTTTACGCACTGCATCAATGAATGAGCTGACTTCAAATCCAATATCCTGATCCTGCCACTTTGGAAAAATCTTTAGATGAGCCCAGCATTAGCTAACTTCTGAAGAATGGCACGGAACAGCCTGTTCCCGTTGTACGCTTAGTCCCCCGGGATGCTCTGCGAAGGTGCGATCTCTCTGCCTTGGGTGGAATTCTCTAACCAAGTAGACAAAATAACCCACAAAGCCTTTAAAGAAGAGCTGCTCTGAAATAAAACCCCAACCCCCTCCCTTTAGCTTGCCCCTGGTATCTCAAGGAAAACAGGCAGCTGTCAGGCAGAACTCAAGTGGCCCCAGAGTGCAAAGGCTTTTTTGCTTTATCAGGGCGATGTGGCAGTGGGAACCATTCTCATTGAGTTACAAACACTGGATTAGCCTAAGAAAACCAGGGAGATCCAAACAGTCATGAAGTTTATACTGAAACTATTTTTACCTCTGTGGTATGAAGTCACCTACAGCTGTTTCATTCTTCACCTAAGGGAGATTTCATGTCGATGGGCACATACGCTCACAGAGAAGTCTATAGGATGAATCTATCTCACAAGGCAACAGCCCAGCCTTCGCTTTTCCCAACCAGAGTTAACATGGATCTTTTCCACAAGTGATGCCATTGAGATTGAAGACAATTATAAACTGTATCAACAATATGTACTACAGCCTGCGAGTCACAATCTGTGCACACCAAATGGAATAGATTATTGCTTGTTAGCCTATTAGACTTTCTTTATAAAAAGATCTTTATACAGAGTACAGGATTATGACAAAACTAGCTAAAGTAGTTCTCATCTTGAAAATACAACATCGATTCTTTCAACAAAGGCTTGAAGAGTAGCTGAGAGTTAATGAACAGTAACAAATATTTACTAATAATTCCATGGCCAGTTTGAACAGAATTTCTTATAGGACTTTTGTTTGGTTGTTTATTTACATATGCCTCTTTTTCTTTTGGAAAAAAGTTGATAAGACTATAACAAGGAGCATAGAAACCAAAAGAATGAGTAAACTTCATACCAAGAACGTTAAACATTTCTGAAAACACTAAAATTATGTTATCTGTTAAAAAACATACATCATTTTGTCTTTAAAGAAAAATATTTTTCCTGTGTTAAAATATTACCAACAGCATGTAATAAACTAACTTAAAATGAGCTTCATAAAAAAGTTGTCTTGCTGTCTAAACGTTACTAAACATGCTCAGGTTGAGATTCTGTTAACTGCCTCAACATCTTAAAAATAGCTCCTTTACAGGAGCTTGTGATATTCATACTCCAGGAGACCCGCGGCTTTAGAACAGTACAGCAATAAAGGAGCCAGTAGCTAGGAACAATAAATATTTAAATTTTTTTTCATTCAAAGCAAGTAATTCTGCAATATCCTTTTGACACAACCCATGGCCAAGAAGTGGGGATGTACCTGGCTAAGTGATAAAGTCGTTTGGGCCTTACCCTGCCCCTGGACACCAACGCCCATGCGCAGCGTGAGGGGGATGCTCCAGCCTGCCCAGGCGGCTCTGGCTGCAGGGTGAGGACCCGTGGACTGAATTGCACAGTGATGACCTTGTGTTTGCTCTGTGGCTTCCCAGCTGGGTGGGGGCAAAGGGAAAGAAACACCAGGAGACTGGGAAAGTAGCACGGGTTTTTTTTGCCTGAACAAACCAGGACTAACCACTCAGCCACAAAAAGGACCAAGCCGTGTCTGAGGGAGGGTCTCAGGGCTTTGCTCTCCCTGCAAACAGCGGATTCTCACCAGGGAGAGGTTGTTCTGCTCTCAGCATCAGGATTTCTTTGCTTTCCCTGGTAACAGCAATGCAGGTAACATTTAGGGACAGGCTGTCCTTTTTTTGGCAAGCAATTCTCCCATTACTATTAAAATGTAGTATTTCATGCACAAGGAACAGAGAATCAGCCCTGAGCTGGGCTGGTATTTATCCTCAGTCTCACCTGTTATCTCCACACTCAGACCAAGAATACTAGGATGCTTTTTATCTCCCCCACCATGTCTCCTGCTCTCCCTGACTACAACTAACAGCCAGACTCAGACATGGGGAAAAAAACTCAGCCAGATCTTGCAAAGACAACCAAAGTTTCATTTTCAGCTGCTCATCACTGTGGCAAACTGATAGTTTTTACACAACTACACCAGTAATTCTGAATGTCGTATCACATCACCTTAGACAGAAACCGGCAAGTCAAATTTTTGGGAAAGAAAAAGGGTTAGGCTTTATAAAGATAAGCTATTCCAAGCTGGAGACTTGCCTTGGATGGATAACTAGATGATTTCTTTTTTTTTTTAAAACTATAATACACCATGATCAGTGCAGGAATTACAGGCAGGAGTGAAGGGAGAATTTAGAGTGTAGGTACCGTGCAACAGCCCTGGCCTCACTGCGCGGCCCCGCGGGCGCTTCCCAAAGGGCTCCTGGGAGTCTGGTTTACAAAGGAAGATCATCACCTGCCAGTCTGCACGGCTCTGCTGTGCCTGGCAGCCAGGGCTCCTAACATTCGCTCACCGGGGAGAAACAGGGCTCGGAAGTGAGTAGAAACACAAGCGAGAACCACTGGACTACGATCAACCACGGAAAGACTGCAGAAGAAAACAGGATGGAGCAGACTGTTCCAACTGCCTCTGAGCTTCAGAGGCCTTGGACAGAAATAACACAGGCAGAAGCATAACTTTTTATTTACCCTGACAGTGACCTTTCAGCGGGATTAAAAACATACGGACCGTAGTCCTCAGCGTTAAGGAGTCCTATGGTAACTACACTGCTCATCACCGAGCTCGCAGAGCTTTTGGAGGGGCAGGATACAGAGACACATCGTGCTTCTCAGGCATACAGGAGCTGAGCTTTTCAACAGTCATTAAACAAAGTTTTCTGGGGGAATATTTTTGGCATATATAGTCTCCTACTCCCCATCAAAGACCACAAAAACGTTGCATTCGTCTTATCAGACACAGGAAAAACAGGATTAACTAGCTATTACTGGTAGATAATGTCCAAACTAAGTACCAATACAAAGTTTTCAGCATAACTTAAGACAGAAGCCCTGTTACTCAGCTGCCAGGTCTGGTACATACCCGGAGCTCCCCGCAGTCCTTTTAAAGACATAGTTATTAAAAGATCCAGTGCTACAAACCACTAAATCTACCTAATCTATTCTAGTTCATACACATATTGTACAATATTGCCTAGTACTCACTACATACCAAGAGGAAAAGATGCTGAATTGAATTACAGTAAATGTGCTTTTTTTTTGTTTAAAATAAAGAGAGCGCCACAACATAGTTTGACCAGCATGCAACAAACTTTCTTCAGCTAATATATAGAAATTGTCTAATACAATTAGAAAAAATAATTAGTGAGAGGCCAGAGACTTATTTGATCAAGGAAATTAAGAGGTTTGTCTGAAATGTCGAGGCTTTTGCCACTGAAGACTCAAAAAACTATTCATTCTATGTCCTTTCTCTTTCTCTCCTCTCCTTTATATTCTGGTTTTTTTTTTTTTACAGAGATTATTGTAAGGCCTATTATTTTTGCATCTATCCTGTAATTTATCTCAAAATAATTTAAAATGCCATAGACAAGCTAGGACCAAAAGCAACTGCTGTCACCATCCACTCAACACTCATGCTTTTATTCTAACGAAGCTGAGGCCCACATGCAGAAATAAACGGTATGCCTCTACGCCAGGCCAAGAATCTGCTCCTTCCTAAACGCAATGTGGGACCTTCACTTTTCAATCACAAAGCAAAACATCTCCAAAAGCTTATTCTGAGAGAGCAGTCATCAAATCCTCATTAAGAACTGCAGCAAAACCTAGCCAAAACTGGCCTATCAACAGAAAATCTTTGGAGATTCTCTGTGATTTCAGATAATCAGTTTTTAATTGTCTGAAGGATCTAGTGCACTCACTCCAGCACGTGCCTCTGCTGACAACAGCTGCTGTATCTCAGCAGCTCAGAGAATGTGCTCTACTGGCTTGATCTACAAGACTCATTTATGCTAAGTGCTGCACTTTAATTAACAAAATATACATGCTGTGACCACGGCGTCTTCAGATTCCTCACCCACAACCTCTCCATACTTTGGGGATTGCATCTCCTCTTTCAGGATGCTAGGTAACGTTTGTGTACTACTGAGACTGCCTAAAGCACCCTTCTCTCCCCAAGGAAGGTTAACACGCTCTCCAGCACCTTGACAAGCTTGTCAGGTGACGAGCTGAGGTTTCTTCTTCTGCACCCCCTCCCAGAAACCTCAATTTTCTCTCCTGTGCAGAACAAACCAGTGCTGTTTCAGGTCAGTCCATCGCACAACAGGATGGGCAGCATCTCCAGCAGATATGTACCAGGACAAAGGAGATGGAAGAAAAGCAGGAGACAGAAGACATCATGACTGAAGGATGCACATCACAAGTAAGGGAGTCAGTAAATTGCAGGATGTTGTACCTGACAATGCAAAACACATCTCAAGCTGCACGTCTGATGTTCAGCTCCCCCTTCTAGTGGTTTGGGTTCAGTTTTTCCAAAATTGCAGTTAATTACCCTGCTAAACTCAAACTGTTCAAACTGTCTGGTCTAAGTAGGCGGTACTTACTCTCCCACCAAGAATGCTTCATCAGCAGTGTTAGACAAGTAATGCAGTAAAGACACTTGCTGGTAATTTGGCACAGTTTGAAAACACAGCAACGACAGTGTTAACGTGACTCAGTGATGTGGAACTGATTCTAAAGAGTTGCAGGTTTCTTTCTTTCAGAAAGACCAACCTTATAAAAAAACCTAATGCCTCCTCTGAAACCTTCTGCACCTGCTCTTTTTTAGGTCCAATACTGACTTCTGATTTTTTTCAGGTACTTTCTCATGAAAGAAGCTGTATTAGAAATTTCTAAGCTGCACAGTTAAGAAGAATACCTTCCTTACTCCCCCCCAAATTCTTTCAAATGCTGCAACTTTCCAGGGTTAATACTGATCTGAAACAAGGGTCCAAGAATGACAGCGAGAGAAGTGAAACAAGAGGTGTTATGTCTAGTTTGACAAATAGGACTCATGCCCCGCAGCACCTCCTCCTCGGACGGAGAGGGCACAGCGCCCTCCCCCTCATCTTCTGTCTAAGGTCACTGGTTTATCCTCCTCTTCCAGCTCCACAAGAACTGATTGAACATGCATTGCGCTTGAGGTCAGAGTTCCAGCAAACAAAACCTTGACAGCATGTTTAAAAATCAAAAGCAGTTCCCCCTTCCTTACTCACTAAGACCTGTCACAGCAGGGTCCCACTGTGCTCTCCAGGGAAAGCTGTGAGGACTGACGCAGGAGCGGGCCTGTAGTGGGATCCACCATGGAGGAGGTTGGGAAGAGCTTGTACCAACCAATTGCTAAAGTCGACAAATCCAGTTCTTCCAGGAGGACTCTGGCGACTCCCATGAAGTGCTTGCGCTCCATGCGTCCGTAGTTTCCCCAGACTATCACCTTAGGAACAAGGAGGGGGAGCACAGTTAATCCTCCAACTTGCACACTTGCTGGGGAAGCACAACTGACCAATCCTTTCTGCTCATCCAACTTCCCAGGGCTTTACTACAGTCTCAGAAAGGTTCACACTACCAACAGGATGTGAAACTCTAGCTGATGACTTTACTTTTTTTAGCACAGTTTTACAAACCCTAACTTCTCAGACTTTATTTTTAAGCCCACAGAGAAGAGGCAAACACACGTGTGGAGGAGACACCGTTCTGTTGTCCTGCCTGCTGGGTAGGGCCAGCGCACGCACTAAGTATCCCTGGAGCTGCAGCTCCAACTCCAGCACGTAAAACCTGGTTCTGGCACTCTAATGGGCCTTGGACACAACAAAAGGTGGCCTGTGGGAAAAGGGCAGGAAGGGCTTCTTCATGCACCAACAAATAAAAGGTGGGCAACAGCTTGGGTCAAGAGCCAGCAGTGTAAGGAAGAGAGCATGTCTTAACTTCTGCGCTCGGAGCTCAGGGCAGATGGTGAGGATGGCTCACACTGTCCCAGGGCAGATGGTGAGGAGGCACGGCTACTCACCTGGAGAAGGGGCAGGAGCCGAGCGCTGGCAAGCGGGGCTGGTGACGCAAGGGGCACACATGGAGTGGCATGCAGGGGAAGCAGAACAGACTGCCGAGAAAGGCTTGCAGACGCAGAGGAAGGTCTAATGAAAGAGAGCTGGCAGACGAGCAGGGAAAGCTGAATCACACTTACAACACGATGGAGACCAGTGGGTGGAACAACAGATGTAGTGAGGGTCATGGGCTTAGGCATGCTGGAGGTCTGCACGTGA
Organism: Zapornia atra; assembly: GCA_013400835.1. NCBI lineage: Eukaryota > Metazoa > Chordata > Aves > Gruiformes > Rallidae > Zapornia > Zapornia atra. The sequence continues at coordinate 51,420 of VZTU01024502.1, read as the reverse complement.
CCAAGTGGCCTACGCGGCTCATGACAAAGGTGACGACTGACTCCAGAGCGAGTCCATGTTCTGAAGAGGAGGGGATGAGGACGATGGGTTATGACGGTGACTAGTGATCTCTGGCTAATCCTGACAGCTTCCTTCCCTAGGCTCCGAATAACCAGAACACTACAGTTTTCTGTAAAACGAGGTAGGAGAGATAAAGAACGTCAATTAAAGAGCAAAAAATTAACACTCTAGGTCAGCATGAGATGGAGCAAGCCACTGCAGAAAGCTGGTCTGGCAGAACACCAAGCTCCTCATTTTATTCTCCTGCAACATGTGCCTGTTCTGGCAGCATGGCAGCAGGTAAGGAAAGCCCTGGAAGGCAAGAGCAGACCAAGCCAGGTCCCACCCCATTTCAGGCAGAAACAAGTGGCCTCATTGCAACAGAGGAAAATGCTTCTCATCAAGGTAAATGAGGAGAAGTACACTAATGAGAAGGATCCAGCAGGTTAGCTGGTGCTAATTCAGATGCTAGCAGAGGTAAGCAATCGAGACTCGTGGATTAATTACATCAATTTTACCAGTGGATTTTAGCCAGGCTTTATCGGATGGAAATGATTTAGGTATGAATTAACAATGCAAATCTCTTTGCTCTGAAAACATAGGTGCAGGATTGAAAATATGAGTATAGCAGAAAATGTACATCAGTAAAAGAGGTAGAAAAAGGTAGGATATATGATTGGGTGATGGCCAAAGCAGTATAAATGCAGAAGACAACATATGCTGCAAGACTTTAGGATCTGTAGGTTCTACCTATCTCCTAACTGGGCAGGGGAAAAAAAGAATTTAAAAAAAAAAAAGTCAACCTTTTCCTGGTAGGCACTCATGTTACCTGGCAGGATGTCAAAGAACAATCAGTTTGAGTATGAAAAACAGGTTTCTTTTCCATTTGTTTCGTTCAGATTGAGTGCATCTGGTTCAATGAAACATCAGCTTTTTCTCATCTATGTTAATTATCCAGATCCCTTGCCAGGCTTAATATCTTCCAGCTGAGGTGGAAGAGAGACACGGGCAGACCTGAGACTTGCTCATCTTACCTGTAATACTTTGCCCTGGGGGCTCTCAGCAAACAGTAACACCTGATTGTACAAGGGGTCTAATGATTTGCGGGCCACTTTTGTCTTCTTTTTCGCAATGCACACGCCATTCTCTAGCAGGTAAGCTTTGATGTAAGCAGCTGCAAAAAATAAACATGGTCAAAGATGAAAAAAATCTTCATGCTCACTTCAGAAAAGGCAAAGTAACATGTCTCAGGTATTTCTAAAGAAGGCTTTACAGCAGTGAAACGATCTGCTCAACCAGCCTTATTTTCAGCACCGCATACAGACTGCTTAGTCCTACAGAAGCCAAGTGGAATTAAGGTTCTTTCTGTTCACAAGCATCAGGGGAGGCTGGGGCTCAGAGAATTTCTTGAGGAGGTCAAAGCATACTACCTGGCAGTGTTTTGGAGCCGGGTTTTGGTGTGAGTCCTCGAGCCTGAATGATATCCACTTCTAGCTGTCCATTACGCTCTTGCAAGCCAATTTCCACATCCCCTAAATCAAAGCATTAGAACAGACAGAAGATTTTCAAAAACAATACATCCGTGGGCTACTGAAGTGTTAAAACAAAACAAATAACCCTCAAAAAACAATCTTCAGGCCCGCTATGAGCGGTACCCAACTGTAGGCCCCAAGTGCCTGATCTCCTTCTGCTTATTCTGGAGCAGCTCTGCTGTGGTTCAAGCCCACGATTTCAAAATCACCTCTAACATCAGCCCTTTAAAATGGCTCTGGTGACTCAGTGTCACACCCTTCAGGGCAGCTAGCCTCTCTCCTCTCCCAGATGGAGTACTTAGGGTCACAGGCTGCTTTGGAAAATGCAATTATGGTGGATCATAAGAAAATTTTTTTGATGCAGCCTGGTGAGCTTGAGAGAAGAGGAGAAACATGAAGATGCACAGGATGCATTTTCAGGATCTAGCAATGTTTTACACAGTCTGTATCTCTCAGGTCTGACAGAGGAAAGCACAAAGCTGATGCTCTCCTACTGCTGCACCCACGGCCATCAGCAAAACCTTTCAGCCAAGCTCATTTGATTTAACAGAGAAACGGAGCAGGGGGGCGGCAGGCCAGCAGATGCTGGACATGTTATTAGGTGGTTTGTAGGACCAGCCTGTTCAAGATTAAGTTAAAGCCACGTAACATCTTTGTGTGTGCCTTACCCATCGAGGTGGTGGCCAAGGTCTGACGCCCAACAAACTGTGCAGGGCCCATGCTCCCCAGGAAGTCACTGAACTGCCCGGCAGATGCCAGATGGACTCCGCTGAAATTCAAGCTGCAAAAGAAATCGATTTTGGCAAGTGGTTAATTTGCATTTTAAAGCAAGCCAGTAACTGAAGAACCAGATTTAATATAACTTTGAAATGAATGACATCTACAGAAGCCTTTTTTTCCCTTGAAAAACTCACTGGTTTCCAAGCAGTTTAGTTCCATGGAAGACATTTAAAATCCCTTTCCTTGCACAAAAAAAACCCCCAACCAACAGCAATGGCTGCAGTCACCAGTTGGTTAATACTCATTTAATTAATTGTCTGAGGGAAAAGCTCTGTCATCTCAGGCTCACACGCAGCCTGTCACCTCTTCCAGGTAGCATAATAACCTAAGCAGCTTCCCAGCACAGCTTACAGAATCACAGAATGTTAGGAGTTGGAAGGGACCTTGAAAGATCATCTAGTCCAACCCCCCTGCCAGAGCAGGATCACCCAGACTAAATCACACAGGAACGCATCCAGGTGGGGTTTGAATGGAGTCTCCAGAGAAGGGAGACCACAGCCTCCCTGGGCAGTATGTTCCAGTGCTCCATCACCCCCACAGGGAAAACAGAACCTCCCTTGGTAGCTGTCCTTTCCCAACCCTCATTCTGAGGAGGAAATAAAGCACCTAGAGCTGTAGTTAAAGGTGAACTATGGGGTGCTGGCATCAGTCCCTTGGGACTCAGTTCCCTATTTATTCCTTACAGATGCACAGAGCAACCCATGAACCAGAGGGGCCTGTTTCCCACTTCTCCCCACCAGCAGCACCTACCACACCAGCTCTGGGGTTCTCGTACCACTTCCAAACCTGGACCTGAAGCAAAAATGAAGAAGGACCTGAACACTGGTGGCTAAAAGGACAACAGCCTCTGCTGCAAAACATAAAGCTGTTGGGGGACAGAGCCCCCAGATCTATTCACCAGGCATCCAAGGCTGGTCTATAGCATGGCTGCAGGTGCTGGTCACTGCACTGGAACACAGTGAAGCAACAGAAGAGAGCCAAACCCTGTGGAACACCAATACAAACCAAGATTTACCCCTGTTTACACAGCTGTTTCAGAGATTGTGGAAAAACTCGGTGCGAATGGTGAGGAGGAGGCTGGAGGCCACCATTCAACACCTACGTCTGTCCTGCAGGCATCTGCCAAGCCATGACACAGCTACCAAAACACACGTCAGGAGCTTTGTGCCGGGGTACCCACGCTACTGTGCCGGGTTCTGCTCTGCCTCCGGGGAAGCTGCTCACATGCCAATTCAGGAACAATTAGGAACCTCCTGCATTCTTCCAAACATCCTTGGAGGGGGGCAAATACCCACTTAATGACATAGCTCCCCACTGCCCCAAATCCGTTCCTTAGAAAGGATGCTGTGAGGAGGCTGCACGTTGGGTAGAAGTGAAGCCAGAGAGGGGCGGGCTGGGGACTGTAGCTCTCACGCAGCCTGTGTCAGCCACAAAGATCCATTGATTTCTTCCTGCCAGCCAGTTACACCTAAAAAAACCCATTAAAAAAAACCCCCCATCCCTCCCCTGCCCCCCCCCCACCCCCCAAAATTTTTTTTAAACCTCATCCAGCCAAAGAACATTGATTTCAGGTTGGGATTGCAGCTCTCATTAGTTATCTGAAGACCTGGTCTCAGCCCCATGGGAACGTTTATTTATTCAGCTGTGGAATGATGAAGCCAGCACACACACCGCAGCATCTTGCCACACACAGGGCTGAAGGGACGTGTCACCAGCACATGCCCTTGAGACAGGTTCAAGGGGTGGCTCAGCTCACTGTGACAGGGTCACAGAATTAAACAGCCTGACTCTTCCATAGAGCACCACATCCCCGCTCCGCGCTGACCCAGCTCTCTCAGAAGTCTGGTTACTGCTGCTACACAGGGAGCTGCTGAGCCTTTGGCATGGATAAACCTGGCCTCAAGCTCTTCACAAATGTCACCTTTGTGAAGAGGGATGAGGGAAGGGGTGTCCAGGCATCCCCGAAGACAGGCTTGGGAAAGGCTCTTGCACAGGGTGGATTTTCCCTGGTTCAGTGTTTTTTCACCCCACATCCTCGCCAGGGAGCAGCACCCCGAACACAGGAACATGGCAGAGGTGCTGGATGTGTGGCCAGGCGCTCAGGACATGTTGTGCACAGACAGACACAGCCCCAGGGCCAGTAAATCTGCAGGGACAGGGGCATGTGATGGGAAAAACAGAAGAAGGGGGAGCCTGGAGTCAGACAGGCTTTATCAGACTCATGATTTACCCATACAAGGAGGGAAGAACTGAGTCCTGTTCACGTGAGGACCAGCAAGAATCCTCAAGCCTGCTGGCTCAGGCACTTCGAGCTGCCCAGAAAGTCAAAAAAGGATGAAAACTACTGCTTAGAGAACCCAAAATAGTCAAAGAAAAAGAAGACCTGACAGAAAGACCTAAGATTCAGTAGGAGATGAATGGACTATAAGCCAGAAGGTAAATGTTTTCTTTATTCTCCTCAACTCATGGAAGATAAACGGGCAGAGCCTGGGTCTCACTCCTACCCTGGGGAGTATGTGACCTGAACAAGCACGTAAATAACAAGCTGGCAAGACAGCTCACAGCCGTTCAGGGAAACATTCACTGCTGTGCTCAGAACAGATGCTTGGGCTCATTAACAACATGCTGAGGACCAGGACAGCAAAGGGGAAGCTCAGGATTGAATGAAGCCCAGCAATGCGAGAGGCCACAGTACACCCAGCATCAGATCTTGGAGCAATCCCTCTCTGGGGTGAAGTCCAGCTGCGTTACTGCAGTGGGACACAAAGCTGGGAGAAGACCACCCAACAGAAACTCCTCTCACTGCAGGGCAGCAAGGAACAGAGTCCCTTTTAGCCCCTGAGTATGAAAAATAATTATCAAAATACTTTCCCCTTACCTGCTGGGGAGAGAATCACGTTGAAGGCTGATGCCAAGTATTTCTCTATGTTCAATACATGCAGGGAGAGAAGCCACCCGTGCTCTCACACACCGGCTCATCCCTCCTTTGGGCAACGCTGGTCCCAAAGGCTCTGCCCAGCAGCTGGGGCAGCTCAGGACAACATAAAAGCACCTGTTAATGGAGCAGCCAATGCTGCAGCCTACGTCAATGATACGGAGCAAAACAGAACAGCATGAAAAACAGTACTGAAAGGCCCAAGAACAAGAGCTGAGGGCTAAAGGTGAACCCACGGCACATAGAAGTGTTTGCAGCAAAGTGTCCTGTTATCTGCACACAGATTGAGAAGTTGGAAGGCTCAGAACGACCTCGAAATGATGAACACTCCTCAGGGCACATCACAGCTGCAGGAACACCAAGGCTGTGTTGTAAGCACGGGCCCTCGCAAGCGGAGCAGTGGAGTTAAGCCGATGCTGCTTTCTAGCACTGAGGCTGATCTCCAGAGGAATGGCAAAAGCCCACTTAAAAGAGAGGCCAAGGTCAAGACTCCAGCAGTTTGGATAACAGCCTCAGTTAATAGGTTTACTAGCACTATATGAAACTCAGTATTAGATTAGGCAGTTAATGTTCCTCATTGTGGTTATATTTGACCAGGAAGGAAAGATGTAGGGAATTAATTCTTTAATGGATTATGGCACTAGTTGGTGGGACTGGCTGCTACACTGCACAGAGGCTGACCTTTTGCAGTGCTCCTTTATTAGACATTAGAAGCAGCAGCTCTAAATCAGGCTCCTTGGCTTTGACCAATTCCTAGACATATATTTGGGTATTGCCAATAACCCTGGAATGGAAACAATTTCTGTCTGGAAACATCATAAGCCACCTCCAAGAAAGCCACTGCTTCTCCCTGGAGAAGGAAGGGGAAAATAAAACTGCAGAAATTTAGCATGCATGTGAATTAAAAACAGCAGGAGCCATTTAGCTGCATAGGCTAAATTTAGGATGCTCAAATCCAGCTCAGTGAGCCCTGTCTGTCAAGTGCTCGGAGAGAAGCTGGGATGGCAAGGTGATGGGTCCATGCACAGTGTGATTCTGAGACGTTCCTCATTCACTTACTTGCTTTCCCCACAGCTGAAGCGGAGAGAAAAAGGGCTCCAGGGACCACTGTGACTTCTTTCATGTCTTTAAACACAGCCATGGTGCTCCCAAGAGCCCTCCCCTGCCACATGCTGCCACTTCAGCACTCTTCCTCCCCAACCTCTGAAGAAATCGAGCCATTTCTCACCTACCTCTGACTCAGCAACCACACACACGCTGAACACGCTGTGCAGGCAGGGAGGCACACTCCCAAAGGGATCTGCCACACATGAATCCACCAGACAGGTTTCACATGCACTGGAGCAACACTGGAAAGCCTTTCCTCCCCATTGCCAAACATGCCTCTCCCTTAGGGGCAGGAATCACTACAGCCCAGTTATCACCAATAAGAGATGTCTTTTTTTTTTGTTTTTAATTATCATTGCAATCTACAAAGTGCTAAAAATAGCTGGAGGAATAAAGTGGGAGCATTTTGCAGCTGACTTGCAAATAGCTGCTGTCATAACCAGCAGTGCTTCAGGGACCGGGGCTGCGGCAGGACCATCTTGTGCTGACAAGCAGCTGCACACAGAGAAGATTAACAGGTGACACTTGTCAGCTCTGTGTCTAAAGGGCACAAATCCTGCACAGAGCAAGGGCAGCACAGCCTCTGGGACAGGAAAGAGAAATTCAGCCTCTCCTCTGGCCTTCTGCTCTCACTCGAGTCAAGATTCATGGGTCTGCATGGCCACACTGAATGAGAATGATTTCAGTGAAGCTGGAGATTACAGGTTTCGCTGTGGGGTTGGTTTTAAGTTACAGGATTCTGCTACTGACCTGAAGGCACAGCAAGAGGACAGAGAGGTCAGTGACACCTCTGGTGTGTCAAGGACAAACAAGGCCATTTTGCTGGAGGACCCACAGAACAGGGCAAAGTAAGGGAACAGAGCAGGGGCAGCAGCAGGGTGACACTCCAGCAGCTGCTGGTCCTGGGGTCTCTGAGCCTACCGACACAAAGCCACATCAGCAGAAACCTGCACCAACATCAATTCTGTTTGCACAGGTACCAGTTCCACCCCAGGGCTCAGCACAGGCTTGCAGCCCCGTTCCGGACACATCCATAAGCCTTTTCTTAGCCCGAGTTGCCCCCAGCGCAGCAGCCAGCCAGCACCGATGCTGAAGGCATGGCAGCATGGACACCCCTTGGGAAGCAGGGGACAACTGCTCTCCTTGCAGTCGTTTGGACACCCGCGAGAGGGAGACAAGACCACGCAGACACGGGCCGGAGCCCAGCCCGCAGCTCCAAGCAATGCCCGCACTCGATCCCCATGCAGAACATGTCCCTAATTACCATTCCCGGCTCCATGGAAAAAAGGGTGACTGCGCAGAGGATTTATTCCTTTTGTGACACGTTTATATGCAGAATAAAAGCGTGCTCGCTCCGTCTCGGGAGCCCCGTGGTCCATCCTGGGCTGAGATTGCCCAGATATTCTCCTTTTTTAAACACAACATTCATAATCCTGATTATTTAGGAAATCTGTGCAGCGGTCTCTGAAGACACTGCTCCTGCATTGCAACGCTGTAGGTCAGGGCATATGCAATCTGTCCTCTGTAGTGTAATTTAAGAGTGGCTTAAAGGCTCTTTGCCAGCTGCTTGCTTTCCTGCTCTTTCAAGGTAGAGTTTCCTGACCTACCCACGGCAAAGACCTGTGCCCTTCCTCTCCCCCTGCAAAGCAGTTGAGTCCCTCACCGCAAGGTCACTTTTCTTCAGATATATAAAAATCCAGAACAAGCTTTTCCATGTAAATTGATCGGTATTTGAATGTTTGGACAGACAATCCTGATTCTGATATAAAATGGTATAAAGAAAATTCAGAGCACCTGTGCAAACCCCTCTCACACTGCATGTGTGGCTCTGCTCAGGCTCTTCCACACCCCCACCCGTCCTTAGCTCGGCATTAGCATGCAGAACGTGTAGCAGCACAGACACATTTAGGGAAAATGTATCATTAATTTCTTTTCCTGTCCATACAGAGTTTGTCTGACCTCTTTTCTAAATCTATTTTTAAATTGCTTCTGGGACTCTGTATGCCAGGTACACCACTACGCTGCTGCAGGCATCTGCAGAATCAGCTTGTCAAAACCTTGCTAACCTCGCAGGAAATATGGCAAGGAGTCATCTCCACAGGTTCCCCAGTCCACACCCAGGTCCCAAGGCCAGAGCAGCTTTATTTACATCATTTGTGACAGCTGCTTGTCTAATCTGTTCTTAACATCCCTCCCTGGAGAATTTATTCCCGTGCTTTGCTTTACTTTTTCCTTCCAAATCCTTTCCTAGTCCTTCCTCTTCGCACATCAGTCCTCAACACCGGTCCTGAGCTACCAGTTCTTTGCAGAGACCAGCATATTTCCTTCCCTTCGCCCCGGATACAGTACTTTGCAATTCCATCTTACAAGACTTTGGGACTGGTCTTGATTGTACCAACTTGTAGCAGCCACACTGGCTGCTATGTCTGTGCAGAAAAAATGAAGACCGAGGAATTAATCTGCTCCTGTCGCAGGCCAGGTGGAACCCCCTTTTGTGGAGGAGCTCTGCCAAGGAGAGGGGTATTCTGAGAAGATTTTGTGCCTGTGTCCCATGGACCAACCCCCATTACTGCCCCTCTATTACACACTTTGCACATCCTGCCTTCCACAGAGCTGCGCTGCTGCTGTGGGTTCAGCCAGACCCTGAAGCCAGCCAGCTTCAGCGCTGCCACCCCCTGGCACACCCAGAGAACAGCTATTTTCAGAAAGTAACATTTTGTCTTGTGCTTTTCATGGGTTTATTCACACTATCCACACAACCGCCCATTCGCCATCAACTCATGCCCTTAGAAGCAATACACTCTTCTAGAGGTGCTCCACTGCATCTAGTGTGTACCTGGGGTGTGTCTGGAGCCAGGGTTCAGAAATTATTGTTCTGTTCTCGTAAATATTTTATAAAAGGCTTTTTTTTTGGTCCCTTTTTTTAAGTGCACAAAGTTGCAATTAATAAGCAAGTCATGTAAATACAGCCATGAAACTGAATGGTTTGACTGAACTAACAGATTCAAGGTACTTCTACACCTAATGCATAGCTACGTTCTCCAGCTTTGTCTTTAAAAACCAAGGACAGCAACACATCTTCCTTCATCCAGAAGAAAGGGAGGGGGGGGAAATCTCTGAGACTGATAACATATTTGACAGTTATTTTATCTGAGCATAAAAAGGAAGCCATCAGAACTCCAATTTCAGGGAGCAGGACTGTACACTCATCCATATTGCATGTTAAGGTCTTTTAAATCGTACCCTACGTGCGGAAGCCAAGTAGATGTCTGTCAGCTGAGGGGAAAGGCAGAACTGGTTAATTTAACATCCACTGCCCCACCTTTAAAATATTTATGGTGCATATGAGGAATTACTAATGCAATGCACATCTGACTAAACCGGCAGATATTGGGCACACAGCCCCTTACCCTGTTGAAGTCGATGTGAGTGCTGCAGGAGCCTTCACTCTGTCTGGAAAGGTTTTCTACCGGCACCTATCCCTGCGGCACCCAAACCCGACCCGACCCCACCAACTGCAGACCTCTCCTCTGCCAGGCGATACCCCCATCTGCCTCTCCACAAGCTCCACTTCCCTCCTGGCCACTGGGCTTTCCGCAGCATTTTTAGCAGCGTGATGTGCTGCCTTACGTGCGGGAACACACTGTACTCCACTCGCCTATCTGGCTCCTGCTGCCGTATGAATCCTGCCACCTAAACGGAGCTGTAAAAGCTGCTCAGTGAGTCCTGTGCAATCCCCTCCCCGCGTTACCGGGCGAGCTCCATTTTTAGCAATCGCAAGTCATCTCAGACGCACGGAATAAAAGATAGCTACCTGCCTTCAGAGAGCAATTCTGCCTGTTCTCAAGAGGTTGTTAAAGGTGGGATTCACTCTATTTGCTGCTGTAACTACAGCTCTCAAGGTCACAGCCTCTCCGAGCCATGCCGGTCAAGCTTAACAGCACAAAAAGATGGGCTGTTGCTGAACAGGCTGCCTAATTCCTGGTGTATTATAGAAACAGTCTCCATGCCTTTCCCAGTTTCTGTCTTGAAAGGTCTGGATTTCTTATAGCCTCAGCTGTATTAACACACATTTCGTTACATTTTTTAAAAGGACTTGGATAAAGGAGAGCCCTGAAGGTAATTTGCTATAAAGGAGTCACAGTCCCCTGGCTTTGGATACTACAGAAGAGGCATTCAGTGAATAGATACAACACTCATCTCCTAGATAGTGTGTCCAGGAATCAAGTCCTTTGGTAACTCTTGAACAACGATGGATAGTTTTTGGAGCAGGAAGACCGATTTTCACATAGCCATATGGTCATAAGCCAGGCCGGTATTTTCTCCAGCTTCCTTTTAGTTACTGCTCCATAGTGAAGCAGAGAAGGGCAGGTAGTTCTCCTAGCCAAGTCCCAGCCTTGGCTCACATCAGCCCTGTACACAGAGGTGGGAGAACTAGTAGCTTGCAGGAAGAACACGAGACAGGATGAAGATGCCCATGCTGGCAACACACATGCCAGGCTGCATTCTGCCTCCAGCCCTCGTCACAACGGTGGCTTCAGGTGGCACCCAGGCTGGTGCTGCTGTTGCAATGGGAAAAGAGAGGTGATACAGCTAACAGTAAGATGTTTCCCCACTGGACAGGCAGAGTCATCTCAAGATAGTACAAGAACACTCCTCTAGATCTTTGCTAGTCATCACCTGCTGTGCTCTTCTAAGGTAAAAACCACCTTAGCTCTCCATAACTTGATCATCTCAGCAGTAGCCTACAAGAACAAAAAAAGTCCAACAAGTACCACTTATTAGTGACTACAGCAGCTAGCAGTCTTTTGTTCCAGGTCCATTTTTGTCTTTCTGCTCCATTTTCAGAAAGAAAAGTGGTTGGCAGGAATAAAGTTATACGGAAGTCCAGAATCTATTGCTCCCAAGTGTTGTACATGGTCTCATGCCGCTGCAGCAAAATGCAGCCAAAACAAGATGTAGGTTGTGCAGGAGCCAGGATGGAGCTGGAGATCCCAGCTCAATCTCAGGTGTTTGGTTTTGGGTTATTCCTACATTAGGAATTTTACCCTTGCAGTAAACTTGGTGTCCTGAGACTACCTGACAGGCACCTGCTGCAGCAGGTAACTGTCCTTTCATGAAGATTCTGAAGTACCTACATAACAGAATATACTCACTGCTGTAGAGACTTGTAGCCTGTGCTAAGACTGGTGCGGATGACCTAGGAATGGAAACATCGGTGAGTGTGAAAGTACAAACAACCTGTCAGCAGCAGACCTGTCCTCCTGACAACAGGAGGAGGACAAAGTTAGTGAGCATATAAACTCCTTAGGCTCTCTGAAGGCAGAGTATGGCCATAAAGATTCCCAAAAAAAGGAAACAGAATGGTAGCAGAACTACTTAAGACCTATAAACAAAAAAAAGCAAGACCCTGATGTGAAAGGTCACCCATAATACAGGTAAGTCATAGAAAGCGTAGACAAGAGTCCAAGAGCCAGTCTTCTTGTGAAGAACTCTGGAGACATAAGCGAAGGCTCAACTGATGGTGTCCCTGGTCCTCCCTGCAGCACACAACCAAGCCTGGCTACAGCACCTGGATGCATGAGGCTTGGTGCCTGCACAGGGTGGAGAGAGCATGAACGAGTGTAACCCGGGACATGAACAACTGAAAACAGCTTTGTTTAGAATAAATATTACCTTTTCCTTCTATAAGGTCTCACACTGAGTTTATTATATTCATTTCCTACGCTGGTGCACAACCACTGTGCAGTATAGAAGCTGGGTAATATACCTGGGGGACTTTCTGTACAGCAAAACATTAAATGGAGCAGCTCACTGACACTGTCAGCACTTACTGGCATGCACACAAGTTTAGGGATACACATCCTTTAGACCAGCTATCCTTCAGCAGTTTTCATCTTCAGACAAAACCCTAAAGAGAATATTTCCTTGAAAGGGGGCCTAGCTGACGCAAGTGGAAGTATATCCCTACATAATAAGCCTCTCCATAAAAAACCAACTGGATTTCATGCACTCTGGTATTCACACGAAAGGCAGCCTTGCTCAAAATCATACACTATAAAGAATTCTTCAACTGTGATGCTTGGCACTGGCACTGAGAAGTTGTAGGTAGCTGCAGCCAGCTCGCCACAACACACATGAAAGCAGTCAATCAGCATCACTTGAGAAGCACGTTGGTATGACTGAGAGCAGGTATTTTAATACCTCCTGCAGTAAAGCTGCACCAAATCTTTGATCATTTCAGTGTGCCACCTTTGGAAGTTGTCCTTTTAGTCCTTAAAAGTACTACAAAACCCCACAGAACTTGGGAAAACAAAGCCTCTTGGAAGACAAGGTTTGGAATCCATTTCCTTCCCTGTGTGACCATACTGAACGGACACGTGGGTAGGAAGAACCAGGGCGACCTTGTCTTGATGAGAACCATGGTTTTGACAGTCACTGGTGAAAACCATCTCTGACCTAGGAGTATCAGGAACAGGCAGAAACCCAACATTAAAAAGAAAATGAGTTTGCCACAACTAACGCAGTCATATAAATCTTCATTTTGCCTCCCTGGGAACACAGCTACAGCAAAGGAGAAAGGTCAAGAGAAATCTGATTTAGGTGAATACATTTCTGTCCCTCAAACAGTTCCCCAAACAATTCTTTCCCTTGCTGCAGGAAAAGACAGCAGAGAAACTGCCCTCCCACCATGTTTCAAGAGAATAGAGCCCTCTTAGCGCTTTGTACTCTCAGCCTTGTTTGCTTATCACTTGCAGCTCAGACAGAGGGCTGCAATTCCCACTGGCTTTCCAGAGGAGATGAATTATCCCACCTAGAAACAAAGCATCCAGGAACCACTTAATCACACTTTTCAGAGAAGTAAGAGGAAAAAAACACCCCATCCCTGGCAGAGGGGCTGGTGAGGATGTTCTGGCAGCGCTGGAGGTTGGAATGCCAGATGTTAGACTTGTTCTAATAAAGACATGTGGATCGTAAGACAGGGTCTGTCTTTCTTTGCTGAGCCGATAGCTACATGCTGCCTGCCTTCAGGGTAAAATGCACTTGTATGGGTGCAATATTTTGCTGGCAGAAATATTGCCCCTCCAGGAAAACACAATCAAAGCAGCCAGCATGTGCAAGGACAGGACACAGACCTTTCGAAGAATTAACACCCCTTCCCAGGAGGGGAAGCTATGTAAATATAACAAGGGAAGAATTCTACTCTGAACGAAAGCAGATTCTTGCCCTGCACTGCCAAGGGACTGAACTTAATCACTAATCCTCTGCATCGCATAGCAGAGGCAGGACTCCAAGCCACAGGACTGTGCTGGTGTAGCAGGAATATTTCCCTGGAGACAGCAGCGCATAGAAGAGATAAGGTACATCACGGCTTCAGAGTGACAAGATTGCTATCGCAGCCTGTGCCTCATTACTATTTCCAACCTTCAGCACAGAACTATGATGCCTTTCCAGGATTAGCCTACTTCTAAAGCTAAAGAAAGTCTCTCTTAATTTACAGCCTGTTACTTATTTAACACCAGAATCACATTAATTGAGCGTGCCTCTGGACTATCCCAGCATTTAGCGGTACAGCGTACTTGGAATATTACGTAGGACTAGTGAGTGTACAGAGACATGCCAAGTGTGGTACTTGGCTTAAACAGAGCAGGTTTCTGGTATACAAACATTTTGGCCTCATACCTACAAGCACAGAATCTGATGGTATATCTTGCCTCTTTCTACATACTGGGGTTTTTCATCTCCAAAGATTCCCATATATGGTTTTTAATAGCAGCAATAAAATAAACCAGAACTGGAGATAAGTCAGCACCCAAAGTTCTGGTCTAAGGATCCCCTGCTTTGCATTCTACTACAAGGCCTAAACACACCACAGTGTATTAGAACTTCACTTGGGGTCAAAAACTGTGTGTACAATAGATTGTTTTAGGACACCAACTCAGATGAAACAAAAGAAAGTTTGGTACCAAAAGTATACACAGGTTTCTAAGTTGTGTATTTTGATATCTGCATGATTATTTTGCTACTTGCATCCCTTTCACCACTTCAGCACTTCCCTCTCTGCTTCAAACCAAAAGGCTATTTTGAAATAGCAAAGATGGACAGCTATTGTGCAACATTAGACTACTGGCTTATAATTTATTACCCATAATGAGCCTCAGCTATTCACCCTGAATTATTCTTCTAAAGGCAAAGCGGTTAAAAGTAATGGGTAATCTGCTTCAGCTCAGAGTAATGAGGACACTAAAAAAAGTATATAAACAGCTAGAATATGTGCCAGCTCTGCGGGCAGAGAGATCCGCTCTCCTCTAATTGAATGGGCAGTACACCTACAGCACAGGCAAGTCAGAAAAACACATTATCTATCATGCTGCAGGAAAATTAATAGGTGTAAGAAGAACAGTGCATCCCTCAAGTGATTACCCAGCTCCCTTTAAACGACTTACTTTCCCTCTGATCCATAGCTGTTCATGCTGTCCTCAATGGACTCATGGCTGGCTTGACGGACGGTCCGGCTGGGCATTTCGACAGCCAGCCCAGTTTCTGTGCTCCTCTGGATGGCTCCTTTCAGTCTCCGACCATCCCCATCTAGGCACAAAAGGGGAGAAAAGGCAGTCAGCTATTGCTCCCAGAGTCAAGAAGCAGAGAAGATCTTTCAGAAGATCAGCCTGGCATCTGGCAGCCAGGCAGCACTTTGCCCTCATGCAGTGTTTTGTCATTCAACCCTGCCTCACCAGCAGCTCCCAGTCATCTCTGGAACAAACCCAGTGCTCCAGCAAGCCAAGGCCCAGCAGAAACTCAAAACATATATACCACCTACCTACTCCAACCATTTGTACCAATTAATTATGCACTGAGCACAGGTAAAAGCAGGCACATGAACTGGCTGTATGTGGAGTTGCCCAGTCTGGGACCACAGCCCCTGTAACCAGGGCAGAGCTGAGGTGCACAGCCTGACCATGGCTCGAAACGCCTCCTATATCCCATGTTGCTGCCTCAGATTGTGCAGAGCGGCAGCCACAGCTCCTGGTGAGCACCAAGGGAGAAGAGGGGAGGAAAAGGCCAGAAGTACTGTGAAGGCAGGAGACCTCATAGGCAGCCAGAGGGGAATAGTTTGGCATGGCCAAAACATTCCCTGGAAAGGCAACAGCAGTGGAAAACCCTGGAGAGGACTATTCCCCCTCGCACAGACCCTTGGGCAGAGCACAAAGGGAATTAAATAGGTTCTGGTTCCTCCTGGGTGCAGTCTTCAGAGGCTCAGCCCTCTGAAATTAACAGCTGCTATTTTCATCCTCCATCTCTAGCAGTCTGTTTCTCAGAACAAACCATGTTATGTAATGAATATGTAATGAATACCATTACTATTAATTGCTTTAGCCGGTGTTACGAAGCTCCAGATTTCATCCCACATACAGTACTCATCCTGAAACACATCTGCTACAAGTCTTCTGAACAAAGCAAAATTATCTAAAACCTTTAAAGATGCCCACCCATTCACCTCGATTCAGGCAACAAAGCTCTGACCCACAGTGCTCTCAGAAAACCACCAGTTTTTTGAGTACCACCCCTGGAGAAATAACCCAGCTGCTAAGTCTAGAAAGCTCAAGACCCCCAATATTGAGAAGAACAAGTCCTTCCCAGCTACTTTGGAAATATGAGAATATCTGTA
The DNA here is from genome assembly GCA_013400835.1 of Zapornia atra. Taxonomy (NCBI): domain Eukaryota; kingdom Metazoa; phylum Chordata; class Aves; order Gruiformes; family Rallidae; genus Zapornia; species Zapornia atra. The sequence continues at coordinate 35,357 of VZTU01024502.1, read as the reverse complement.
AGAACCTGTCCAAAACATGCAGAACGTTGTTACTGGTGTTGCAAGCTGCTTGACCTAAAATGCTTTTATTTAGATCTTGGTGTGAACAGGCACTTAAAAAAAAATTATCAGCACGATACCAGGAATGTTTCTTATCCTACTTCTCAAATTATACCTACATTGAAATGCACAGACAAAAATTCTCCATTAAATACAGCTATAAAGTCCCTTCTCCTCTGGTGTCATTAGGTTTCCAGCTGGGTGTGTTGGCCCCAGGGCTCCGTACCAGCTGCTGTCCCCACATATGGTGCAGCATGTGTATGCGTGTCCCTATGGGCTAAGAGGATGTATGTTCTGGGTTAACATTAACCACAGTTTGCATTGTTTGTGTGCCTAGAGCAACGCACGAAGCACGTTGTATAAATCAGGAAGTTACACAAACGTAAAACATATTTCTACCTTGCTTTCAAAATCCAAACCTTCAGGCAAGAATAGTAATATAGGCATCAATAAAAGCAAAGCCTCGTGAAACAGCCTTACCTACTCCCCCAGCCACTGCTGAGCAGTTCCCTCTGTTGCAGCTTTCCAAGCCCGGTACAGCTTGGAGTACCCCCGCTCTGACGGGGTTTCCAGGTTCCTTCCAGAGAGCACCCGACATCCTCCTGGCAGACTCGATGGCCTGTTTAATCTGTCTTGTATTTACCTCCACAAACAGACTTTTAGCCACCTACACCCCCCAAAACCCTGCCCTCCTTCACGTGTGCACTCTGGGAACACTCGCCCTTCCATGCCTTTGGGGTCAGTCCTCACAGGAGCCTCGGCAGGCAACCGCAGCGGAAGCGGCAATGACACAAACACAGGGAACAAGTGGAAAACACCATTTCCTGACTACACAGTTATGGCGACCAGCAGAGAGCAACACACAATTCGATATGAATTTTAGGTGAAGCCGCCATTTTATTAGGAGAAATCACACAGATTCTATACCTTTATTACTGCAAATGTGGCAAGCTAAAAAACTGCTAATTGGTTACACGCACTGTTCACACCATATTGATTGGTTAGTGATTATAACAAGTTCTGATAAACCTGTCTTATAGCTAAATATTGTTAGTTTACCTTTAATGCCTAAAAGCATCCGCACACCTGCTGTTTTGACCCTCTTGTTATGGTTGGTTCCTAACATGTTCCGTTACTCCCAAATACCTTCCCATAACTGCTTCTTGGTTTAGGGTAGCCTGTACCCCTATCAACAAGGCTGCTGTGTTTTGAGAATGTGATTATTAAGATCCTCTCTGCATGAGTAACTTTTCCTCTCTCATGGGAACAGAAGAATATTGTCAGGGCCTAAATCTTGGGAGAAGAGAGCTAGGCCGCTAGCAGGCCTGCTGTCTGCCCCGACACACAGTGTCTGCTTAAAGAAATGAAATCTCTCCTTTCCCCTGTGTAATGAGCCATGCCTGGAGATGTTCCTACTTAGAAGGCTACGCATCAACATCTGGCAACAAACAAGGCTTCAGAGCAACCCAAGGAGCTTGCTGCTTCCGATTAGCTGTCTCCTGAACCAGAGCTACAACATAAAGCAGAAGGGCCGAAGATAAAGCAGGGCAGCAGTGTGAAGACAGGCAGTACCAGAGCACTGTACCGGAGACGATTCAGCTGGCACGGGGCAAGTTCAGCTGTAGCACCACATGCACAGCTTGGGTCTGCTGGCTTTCCAGGAGTGGGCGGCTTTGCAGTGTCCCTAATTGCTTTTACAGCTGCTACACACATGGATATTCTTATTAATATATGGAGAAACTCTGGTAAATAAGACTACAGGAATAGATTATGAGAATCCTTTGTTCCTCCCTCCTCTTTCAGACAAACATGACAGCAACTCCTGCATCTCACAGACCACATCCCATTATTTTGGAGGAAGGTTTCTTCAGACCATTTCCCCTCCAGTTTCTTTTTGCCAGAAGTTTCCCTTGAACACACGGGGAGTAAACTGTTCTGCCAAAAAGGTGAGTTCCCAAACCACTGCAGCCACAGATAAGACTGATACAGGATAAGAGATCAGTAAAAGCAGCAGAGATACCATCAGAAATGGGAAATAGATTCCTGAAAACTCACCCACATAAACCGTACAGCCAAACTTTAGCTGTAATCAGCATGGAACAAACCCCCAGTGTTTTAACCCCCTCAGCTGGGAGAGAAGGGCAGATCAGAAGCAGTACACCCAGAGAGGGTCAGCATGGGAAGGGAATAAATACCAACAAAGCTGCACTCTTCCTCAGTGGACTGAAAACATCCACAAGCAAGAGCCACCTACTACCAACCTTCTCTGGTCAGCACAGGGCATCACGCAGGGGCTGCATCTCCTGCTCCCTTACCCAAAATCTTGTGCTTCAACACCTTTGCAAATGAAGAAGGTAAATGATCTATGTGGGTGTGAGCTGGCAAAACAGTTTGTCTCAATTTAATCATTAGTGGTATCTGGAACAAGGGAGAGTACTATCGATGGTTTCTGCAGCGTCACCAGATTTATTCCCTGCACCTTTTCCAATTAAGCACTAAAAGACAAAGGTTAAAAGCAGCTGGTCAAGCCTGCAATGCAACACACACCCAGAGAGCAGATTCTGCATCAGAACGACCTTGAGAACAAGAAAACTGTTCTCAGAGCTCCAGGGTGAAGATACCTCACTGAGGCCAAGAACCAGAAGGGACCAGCAGACACTTTGCCCAGTTCTTTGTGGTGACAGGCATTCAGATTTTGCTTGGTTCAGCCAAACAATTTATGTTTGGCTAAAGAGTATCTTCTAAAGAGCTATCCACTCTGGATTTGAAGATACCAAGAGATGAAGAATCAGCCATTTGCCCGTGCAGTTTATTTTACTACCTGACATTTAGAGATGTGACTTAGAACAGACAAACTTTCCCCCACCAGGATTTTTAATGCACTTTATCCCTGCAAGGGCTGCTTTGTGTTCTCGCTGTATAGACTCTTCTGCAGTGTAATCAAGTCATCTCAATCTTTTTTGACAAGTTAAACAGACTGAGCTCTTTGTGCTTCTCATGCTCTGGCATTTTTTTCTCCCACCCTTCAATCTTTTCAATGACCTTCCCAGATTTTAAATGTCCTTGTGAAAACACTCAGAGCAGAACCACAGACTGCATTTTAGTGCAAAAACACACAGAAGTAAAAATCAGCTTGTACTCTCACCTTCCCTGCTGCTGCTTGCATCTCCCAAAACCCCAGTAAGCTCTTAGTATAGCACCATACCTTGCCTGGCCCAGCCTGTCCACCTGGGATGACCTTGTAGAACATTATATTAAAAAATATGGAAGAAAATGCATTTTATTTGAAGAGAAAGAGCTAAAAGCCCAGATCATTCTATACAACTCTCTCACCACCCTCGATACTACTTACTATCCTTCTAATGTGCACATCGCCTGTGAATTCAGTGTGGTTTAAACTCGTGCTTGCTGCAAATCAAATGAAAACACTGAATAGTACCATGCCTTCAAAAGAGCCTCCTGCCTTTGAGGCTTTTCCTTGACAACTGCCTTTTGAAATCTGAAGTAAGCTTTTAATCTATTTATCACTATCATATTTTTTAGGGTCATGTTGTTCCAGGACAAACCCCTCATGTACTTACCACATTTACCCAGATACCTGCTTCCTCTAAAACTTGGGAGAAAAAAAATCATGTCTGACAAGACCCATTTTCCCTAAATCCTTCCTGACTTGTATTAATTATATTCCATCATTTTGTTCTTTTTTAATTAGATCTCATTATCATGTTTCCCCTAATTCTGTCTCTGTCATCAGACCAACTAACCAAAAGTTCCCACCAGATGAGCCAGGAATGGGTGAAGAGGAATAAGGTGACTGTGCAGGTGCCCTGCATAGCTCAGAGCATCCTTTGGAGAGTTCCCATCCTTAAATATATTCTTAGCTGTCAATCACATCAAGAGGCAGCTCTTCTCAAGGATGATGCCACTCCCATGGCAGAACTGACTGCCATCAAGAATTGTAGTTGCCTTAAACCTTGAGCGGGGAAAAATAAGATTGGCATCGTCACCATTTCTCACCATTCCTCTTCTGTGTCAGTCTAACACATGAGTTAGATGCTCCTGATGGTTCTCTCCACGCTCAGAGGCCATCAAGGCTTGAAAAATCTATGTGAGTTCTGCAGTAGCTCATCACAAGGTCATGATTATGTAATTGTTACTCCTACACAGAACTACTCTGCAATAGATGTTTATTGAGTTCATGTGTCTGAGGGACAGAGCGTGACCCTTTCACCACTGCCATCACGCCACCTCCTTTTCTGTCACTCCCTCTTCCCCCCACCCAGGTACTTGGTGCCTTTCTTCTCTTTTCCTTTTTGTTTTCAGTTTTTCCTCCACTTTGGCTCAGTTTGCTGGGTGCTGCCAACGCAAAAAGAAACCAGCACGATGCGTGTGCTATGGACCCTCCCACACTTTAGAATTAATTGATATTGATTTAACCCTGAGATTAGGATTGACTGAATTTCAACTCGATCAGCTTGGCTCCTAAATTAACCAACTGCTTCCAAGCACAGCACATGCTGGTGCCCGAAGCACATGGCCAGGCAGCACCAACACAGGCCATGCAGTACGCACCAAGGGTCCCGCAGAACAGTCTGGTCAGGTTTTTGCCTTCCCAAACTTCACCTTGGGGTGCAAGGTGCAAAGGAAGGGTAGTCAGCTGGATGCTTCCTTTCAGACTGTATTTGTTCCTACTGTAAATCTCTGAATAAAATAACATTTTCTGTTTTCCAGGAAAGGCTGGTCCAAGCTCAAGCAGAGCGACTGCATTTCCGTTACTTTTCTTACGCAAGCCAGAGTCCATCGATCTGCATCCATACAGGCTGCAGGGTATTGACCTGGGCATGCTCTGCTCTCTGGCTTCACATCTGGGTTCCTCAGCTAGAGAATTACCTGCTTTGCTCCAAAACAAGGCCCAGGTACAAACCAGCACTTACAAAGCGTGGAAAATTGACAACCCCAGCAGGGAACCAGAGAAAAACCTATCTGACGGTCAATGCTTCCTTCAGAACATGCTGCAGATCATGTAAGAGCAAAGGTGAGCTGAGGGGTGTGAGCGTCTGCGACAGCAGAGTGCACCTGCAGTCAGCATCCAGGAGGGTTAGGGGTGTGTGGCCAGGTGGGACAGGACCTGATTGCCTGCAAAGGAGATATGCCACAAGCTACACAGTGGCATGCACCAAATCTTCCTGCTCTATCCTTGGCTCAAACGTAGCCGTGAAGACCTTTTCATTTCCCACATCCACAAATTTCACTCTTAAGGTCAAAACCAAAGTACTGAGAGCCTTGCTTTCTTCTCCATGAAAATCTGTCCCAGAGCAAAGATTGTCAAGTATGGAGCTGAAAATGAAGAAGGGAAAACAGCCAGCACCCATCTGGATATCATCACCTGCTGTGACTAGGAAGAAGGTCCCTAAGTTCAACAACTGGGCTTTGGCACATCTGTGGCTAAAAAGCAGCAGTGAGAGTCTCAGCTCAGTGCCTGTGAGACTGCTGAAGCACTGACCATTTCACCTACTTCTTCTTTCCAAACACTCTGGGAAAAGAGCCAACACATTAGCTTCTCTGCTTCAAACTTTGTCACTGCATTGTTGTTCCTGATGGGTTTAAAAATAAAAGATTGTTTTCTGTTTACTCAGATGCTGAATCCCCACAGACACGTGTTAAGACTTGTGTGCCATGAATCAATTCTGAGATGAATAAAATAATTCCATTGTTCAGCTTCAAAAAGGGAAAAAAGACAAGTCTTCCCACAGCTTTGCATGAACATCCAACACCTGCACCAGCCTGGCACACGCTGAGCAGAAGGGCTGTTGGGGTGGGCAGCACAAGCCCTGTTACATTGGTATCAGTGTTTGGGGCAAGCCATGCTGCTCTCCTAAAGCGATGCTCCTGCTGAGCAGGGGGAGGGGAACCCTCAAAAAACCCACCCAAAAATCTACTGGATTGTCACTTCAGAACGCAGTTTAATGAGATCAAGACAACCTCATCATGCCTGGAAAGTTCTGACATCCTGCCAAGTGTTCCCAACATCAACATCCTAACAGAGTGTGAATTATGAGCACCTAAAGAGAGGCAGTTTGTACCGTGCTCCAGAACATGCAGACTAGCAGCATCCCAGCCTGAATAATCCACCAGAAATGACAGAAAATGGCTGGGGATAAGCAGGAGCACTAATCAGGCTGTTTGCTTCATTCCCCTTGTCCTAGTTTCAGGCACTAATAAAATCACACCCCTTTTTTTTCTCCAAATAAAGCAGAAAATCTTCTATGGGATGGAAGAAAAAAATACCAACAAGTCAATTCTTAATCTATGCAGATTACATACATCCAGAGGGTTGGGAAAGTTCAGTCAACTCTTCTTTTGAGAGCCAGAAGATAGCAACATTAGCAGGCATTGGTACTGCTGCGACGGCTGCAGCCCGTGAGGATACCAGTGACAGCCCTCCCAACTCCCACCCACACCACAGTCACTAACACATCCCACCACTCCTTGGCCACGATGGTATTTTAGCCCAAAACCAGCTTCCTCCCATCCTGGTGTTCAACCCTGCCCTTCCTCACCCACAGGCAGCGGTCGCACCCAAGGCCAGACGCGACCACATCAACCCAACTCCCCCTCTGACTCATATCTCTTTTTTCTCCCTCCTCACTGATAACAGTACCAAAAGCCATTCACAGGGTTATTTTTACCTTGTAGGGCCACAGCAGCAACCTCAGAAGCTGCCTTTCTCCTTGATGGAGCTTGAAGCACCCCAAAAATCTCCCCCCGGGCCCGCAGATGGGTGACACGGTATTTGGCTGTGCATGGCACAGGAGCTCTGTGAGGCTTCAGAAAGCAACAGCCCTACTTTTAAAGCCTAACAGTAGCTGAATTTAGGTAGGCCAAAGCCAACCTTCTTCCTTTTTTTCTCCCTTCCTATAAAATGCTAAAATGGGAAGGCAGCTCTGCACAGCCTGTCCTTCCCTCCCACCAGCCCAGCGAGACAGCCTTGGGAGAGCAGCGTCTGGCCCTCCACACCTCTCCCACCCCACCGGCGTGGGAAGGGGAAGCACCAAACCCCACATGTGGGTTTTTAGGTTTGCCTGTAGCTCCTAATAGCTCCACAACCCAGCCCAGATCCTCAACTCTGCAGCCACATTAAAGCAGCAAATGTTTGCTCCCCCAAGCTGGTCTGAGCTGCAGTTTGATTTAAATCCAGCTGTATTTATGCAGATCTCCACCCCCAGTAAGATGCTCTCACCTCTCCTAGGTCGTGTGGAGCACTGGTGAAGCATGGATTTTGCTTCCCATCTTCCTGAGACCCATTTTCATATTTTCCATTAGGCAAGTGCACTGTCATTTTTTCCTGCTCATTTTGAGGTGAAAAAGAAACAGTTTCCACCATACTATTTTTAATGTTGAACTTTCTGATAATTCATCTATATGAAAAAATTTAAATGGCCCAAATTTTCATTTTAAAATGTCTAAAGAAAAAGTTCTGCAATTAACAGGTAGCCAGGAAAATGACTCTGAGATGTTTTCCTTCACTGACAAAAGAGAGAAAGCTAAGGAACCAAGAGATAAACATCATTATTCCACTGTCAATGACTTTCAAACAGATTTTTTGACCACCATAAAAAGCTGTTTACCATTCCACCATAAAAAATATTGCAGTACTCTAACAAAACCTTTTGTTTCTTTCAAAGCATTTAATGGGAATGACTTCACAGCCAGACCCATCTCTTCAGAATTCTTCCCATGTCTCTTGTTTGCCACAGCAGGATTCAAACAGCTTCACCTGATGCCTGCTTCTTTTTCTAAGAAAAGGGAAGTCGCTGCCCCCTTGTTTCCCTCCCAGTCTGCCACGCTTTGCAGCTGGTAAAATGAAAGGTCTCCCCTCATACAGAAAGTCACCTGCTGTGTGTCTTCAGCAGCCAAGCAATGAAACCCAAATACTGCCCCATCTGTGGGCCCAGGACTCTGGGGACCACAAGTACAGGACAGCTGATGCTGCGTGGCTGGGACAGATACATCCTGGGCTTTTCTCCATCTTCTGCTTCTTCTTGGCCAAGGGATGATGGGGTTTTTTTCCCCAAAAATCTTACTATAATATTTCTAACGCAATAAACCACTTGTATAAATAGACCCCCCACAGCAGTGAGGTGACCCAGCCTTTCCACCTCTTGGATTTTGTGGTTTAAACCTCACTAAAATGTTTAAGGTTCCCCCCCCCTTTGGCATTTGCCCACATGAGAGGCCCCGGGGCTCTGAGCACCTACCAAACCAAGGGAAGTTGAGGTGATGGGATCAGAGAACAGGTACGGGTGGCACAGCCACAGGCAACTAGTAAAGACCAGGGTTTTATTGTTAAAGTACTACAGTGTTATACTTATTCCCTAGAAAGCTGGAGGAGATATCAGCCATAGTACCAGCCACCAGCAGTGCTCCAAGACAGAAGATTCACAGCTCTTAAAACATTGCCAGCTATGAAGATCTGGGCGCCAGAAAAACGTGCAAAGCTGAAAGGTGAGTGGCCTGTTTGTCTGCCAGGGCCATCCCAAGGCTTTCTTCATGTTATCTCACAAGGAGCACCAGACTTGGGGTCCATCTGTGTTCCTGTAGCTGGAAGCCTTCCAGCCGACCAACTTAAGTTCTGAAGTCCAGGAAAGATCTCTACTTAATGGCAAGTGAGGTGAACCAGAGCACTGTCCTAATTCTGACGTCCATCCCACCCTATTAATAACTCTGAGGATGTTGCTTAAGCCCAGAATCTGAAATATGAATGAGCCTGAACTGCAGAAACCTTCTTGATTTAGAAGAGGATCACAAAAATGAGGTGACTTCACAAAACTAAAGTAGCTAAAAATCATCACTGTCAGAGAAGGATGGCATGAGATCAAAGAGCTGCCCTGCCTATGCTTCACTAAGCCAGGAAGCTTTGCAGGAGGCTGTTCTGCCCTTCCTGATCCTTCTGGCTCACTGTCCCTCCTGAAAGGGCCCCACGTCCTGCTCTCAATGATTCTTGGGAAGAAAGAGGTGAGCAATGTAACTCAAGCAGCCTGTTTCCAAGTTGTGTCTTCCTGTTGTAGAACAGGACTGAGTTCATGAGCCTCTTGAAGCAACCAACGTTTCTCAGAGATGCTAACATACCTTTCTATCCTGGGGATATATTATACTCAGCTCTAGGGTTTTGCTTTCACTCAGAATATAATCTCATTTTTAAAGTAACATATCAGACCTTTTCTTCTGGGACCACTAATTTCATAGGGTCTTTGTATCTTCCACCTCTCCACCAGATCTGTCGGAACCTGGAAGGTACGTGTTACATTTACAGGAATGATGGAGAGAGAGAGGAGAGGGCAAGGATGGGGCTCTGGCTTATGTACTGAAGAAATAATTACCTCCTGCATTCACAGCTAGAGCAGGTGAAGTTTAGGTTTGGTACAGACAAAATTCAGGGGCAAAGAGCTGACAAGGCCAGACCTATTAACAAGATTCTTCCCTTCTCTCCCGTCCCACTGATGCTTTTTCAGTTGTGAGCCGCTTTGTCAAGCCCGTGTGTGTGTGTGAACACAAAGACTGAGCAACAGCCTTGGCACAGCAAATGAGTCATGCAACCTTTTGTTCATTTGTTATAAACACAATTAAAAACACAGCCACGTTTCTTTCACAGGCATGAAACCACAGAACCCCAGAGTCATTCATAAACTAGAATCATGGTGCAGAATCGCACTTAGAATAGCATTTGATTTGTGTTTAGCTTGGGTTGTAATTACCTCATCATATTTTCCTTAAGGAAATGAATGATCGAATTCACAAGGAGTTGACTTTAATTATACACACTGCTTAATAACTTGCGTCCATTTGGAAGCAATTATTTGATCCACTGTGGAAGCAGAGGGGGGGAGAGGATGGTCTGGTTTCCAGAGAAGTCAAACAATTTCAGGCATTCAGCTTCCAATTCCAGGCAGCTTCACCAGAGGATACAACTCACCATGTCAGGCTCCACCAAAGGTCTTTTCATGTAATACCTCCAGCAAATGCTAAGGGAAGGAAGCAAGCCAGCACATTCTTCCCCTCTAATTCTACACACAGCTTTGAATCACACAGAGACATCCTTTGACAGGTCCATGGCCATGCAGCGTCCATCCTGCCAGGCAACTACCACATCCCACCATAGGTGTATTTAAAGGGAACGATTTTCTTCCCATGAGGCACAAAGAACAGCATGGAAACCTCTGCTTGCAGCACCCCTGCCACGATGCCAAAGCAGCGACCATGGAGGGTGGCTGTGCTTCCCAAAAACATGTGGAAGAGCCCAGTGCTTTCTGGCAGGTGGAGAAGGGCTCTGGCACAGCAGCTGCTCAACTTGCTCATCAGCTCTTCCAGCCCAGAAATGAGAGCTCTGCTCTCAAAAATGGATCCACTGTGCTCGTACCAGCTCTCTTGTACAGACCCCTGTCAGGATCTGGGATGGCTTTCATACTGAGCAAGCGCCTGGTTCTGCCTGGGTGGAAAGGAGAACACCATGCCCTTCATGGTAACTTGGCTGCAGGAATCTCTGGACAGCCTGGAAGAGAGGGTCAGGCTTGGATGCTTGAAGCAGGACAGGACCAGCCATCATGCTGCAGCAGTACCTCACAGTATAAAGTGATTCATAACTCAGCAAAGTGATCAAAACACTGGGTTTCATCTCATAGCAAACTGCTCTGCCAATCATACATCACTGGTATCGGCAGCTGGTGACAAATCAAACCGTTAAACACAGAAAACACCGTCCAACACCAAAACCCAGGGGGCTGAAATATAACTAGCAGCTTCCTAACAGAAACAGACCAGAAAACATTCACAGCCCAAACCCTGAGGAGATGCATGCAGACTCTCATACGGGCGATAAACTCTCCCACAGACAAGCGTGGCAGACACATCACTGCCTCCCTACATCTTCTTCTGCAGGCACAAATGCAGAGCTCAGATAGGAACACTCCCCAAATCACTTGAAGTCCATTGGGAAATTTGGTTCACCATCTGTCCAAGCAGAGAATTGAGCTTCCAATAGAGGGGAAAAAACCCACCCCTTTGGCCAGAGCTCTGCTGTAGAAGGGACATGTCTTCATCTCTGCTGAAGAATACTGGAGAATGTAGGAAACCAACTGAAATATCGTGGCTGCCTGAAGATTACTGAGGCTTAGAGAAAAAAAAGCCATGGATGGAGCAGATTAACTTGTTTTAAGAACAATACCAAGGTCTAGTTTTCTCAATTACCAACCACTAGATGTGGGAAGAACAGGTCCTTTGCTGCCAAGAGACACACTACAGTGTTCAAGATTGTATTAAATGTAATTTGTGTTAAACACTTGGTGTAAAACAGCCACACACCAGCCTGGCTTCATGAGGAGGAGGATGGCACTTGGGGCATAGTTACCCAGTGACAAATACACAGCAGCAAGTTCACCAGAATCCCATGATTTGCACTAAATATTTCTAAATACGTTTTTTAGAAGGAGCAGAGATGAACAAAACACTTTTAGAGCCCCTCAGTGATTTCCCCCTCTCCCAGGGGAGCAGAAAAGGAGCAGGTGAAGAAGAAATGTAAAAAGCACCCTGCTGTGATACTGCCAATGCTGGTCTTGCAGACCACACTGCCAGTTCAGGAAGCTCAAGGATGCATTACACAGCAGTATGTAGCTTTATTTAGGAGTGAAAAAAATAGTTTTAACCTAATTAGCAACAAAATATTTGATGGGAACTGCTTTATAAAATGTGCAGACAACTGCTGACCAACAGGAACGAAACAAGGTCAGAAGAGGACACTGGGAATTAACCTTAGGAAGCACCTGCCTCTGCTGAACTGGCTTTCTTCTTATACTTGCTAACTTTTACATTTCTCATATTTAAAGAGCAGGCTGACATAAGGAATCCTTGGGATTTCTTGGCAAGGTCAGAAAAGTTCATTTCAGATGCAAGACAATCCTATTTGACCACTGTTTTACTCTGCTGAACAACAGCACCTGTGTGCACAGCCACCTACCCCACCTCATCCCCGCGGCGTGGAGCTGCATCACCGAGCTCCAACCTTCACATTAACTTCAACACAGGAACAAACACAAGGGGGTAGGGTGCACGATTTTAGAAGCAAATTCTGGAGAAAGAACCTCTGTCCCAACCCATTCACAGTCCCCCATCATGAATCAAAATTGCAAAGCCAACTCAGGAGTGAAACAACACCCCTCTCCTCCTGCCACAAGTTCAGGGCTCTGTTTCCCTGGCAACAAAAAAGAGCATCACAACAGCCTCCTTGCTAGCAAATGGCATATAAAAATGTGTCATTTTTTTTTTCTCTCCAGTATTTTTTATCACTAGGGAATAAGCCTGAGCTCAGAACTCACCACTCAGCAAAGATGGAAATAGATCCCTATTATTGCTATTTAAAATATAAGTATCTTTGGATCTTTAGAGCCTTTAAGCTTGTCCAGAGAGAGGAGTGAATAATTTTCATTTATTAAGTTTAAACAGAAAAAAAACCAACCCAAAACTTGAAGCTCACCTTTAAAGACAAATTATAGAACTTGATAAATTTGGGGAAAAATGCAGCTCATAAACTTAAGATCTGTATTTTAGATTCTGTTAACATTCACTTTTGAAAAGCATTAGCAATGAATTACAAATTTAATAATGTAACACATGGGAGGAATTATCTTCCTCCCCATATAAAAAGGCAATTTGTTCTTGCCTAAAAATTGACTTTCTATTACTGTCATTAAAACAGCATAACGTGCTAAAATTAGGGTCTGCCCCACCACAGCTCTGTGGCAACCCACAGCCACAAACTCATCATGCTAACAGTTGAGAAGACATCCTAAGGAGGTGAAAGGGGCAGCAGACACCTCCTCCTTGGCCAGGAGCAGTATCTCCTTGCTGTAGGATGTTGTGGTGCTGCTGGACATTAACAACGGTTCAAAAAACCAACTGCACAAAATTAATAAGGATAAAAAGTCAGGAGCAGAGGAAGTCCCTAAGCCATCAATCAGTGGAGGCTGGGCCAGCATCCTGAAGCAGCATCCCAATAAATCTGGGCAGCCACCACTTGCTGGGTTATGAGGTGGGCACTTGTAAAACAGGCCAAACTCCTGGCTGGCAGAAGTGGGGCTCTCTGGGAACAAGCCATGCTTCTGCTTTCAGGTTTCACCATCTCCCTTCTAGCTGTGCGTTACACAGGGATGATGGTACACCAGCACTGGTGATGAGGAGAGCAGACCTTGCCACACCACTCATCTCCCTCACAGGTTCCTTCCATGGTGTTGGACTCTTACCATCTCCCTGATCCTCTCCAGACATGAAAACCTCGTACTCCTTCCATTTTGCCACGACACAGAGAAGTGAGATCACAGTCCTCAGGCTGCAGTAGCCCCTCATTCACTACCTAAGCCGCTTCCATATTTCCCTCCTCTGTAGCTTGTGCAACAGCTTCACTGGATGTCCCACCAGCCACCCTGCTCCATCCGTGCCGCCCAGACCACCCGTTCCTACCCACAGAGCATCCACCCTCACTCTGCATGCTCACATCTGACTCCACACATACCTGGACCATCAGAGCTGATGCTGCAGTGCCCACCTGAGAACTTACCTAGCAGCACCTGCACTAAACCTATATTCAGTGGTCTCCTCAAACAGGCAGCTATGTAGAAACAGCTCCACTCAAAGGCCATTAAAACTGCACTGTAAGGTCTTTGCTGCCCCATGTCCCACAGCTCTTCCTCTATCTCTGAGTTACTGATGGCTTATGACACATTTTAATAAGAAACCTCTTTGGCACTTCTCAGCAGTGGCACCATCCCTCCCCTTCAGCAGTAGCTGAAGTTCTTCCCCCCACACACCTTTTTAAACCTGTCTCACCCATACTTTAATGCAGCAGGCAGCTAGCAAACTTACTCACACCTAAGGATCTAAAGGATATCTGATCAACCACCACTGGGGAATGAGCTTACAGCATCTGCTGTTGGTTCTTGCCCTTCCTTTGCTCAGTAACTGCCCCAGGCTTTAGAGAAGCAGCTGGTACTCGTTCAAGATTATCAAAGAGTAACACTGGTCAGTGCACACAGAAGGTGCTCTGCTCCTGAGCAAGCAGGCTGGGTGCCAGACCAGCACAGCACCTTCAAGCACTAATGGGTGGCTGTGATGAGACGTGCCCTTCACTCCATGACAGGCTGTTCTCCAGCTGCCGGATGACTCTCCCTAAGTGCACTCTCATCAATATTTGTTTGAAATCCTCTCATTTACCCAAATACTCCTTGGAAAAAGGTTAATAGCTGGAAATGAACACGAAGGGGACTTGTGATAACCACAGCAAAGCCATTTGCAAGTCTGATACATGCACAGAAAGCACTCTGCAGTCTCCACCAAAGCCTGGCTTCAGTCTCCCTGCTGAAGCAGTTTCTAGGTCGTAACATGTACAGATGTTTGGAGGTCTGTGCTTCGTCCTTGGCCTAATTTGGACAAGGGCATTAAGTTTTGCTTCTGCTGTAACTGTACATTTCAATCAGAGTAAGCCATCAGGCCACACATGAGTTTGAAGTCATCACTAAAATTTAGCTCTCTGGATCCATGACTGACTAGGATACCCTTCCAGGACCCTGCAAGCCATATTACTGCACAAAGCAACCTCCTGTTGCAGCCATTCTCCTTAGAAATGTCACTTTATCAAGCATGACTTGGCCCTTTGGAGTGTTACACAGTATCCGTCCTTTTCATGTATTTTCTGGTACAGATAGGTGACTTTTCCCCCTGTATTTTCCTGTTGTACAAAGCAGCTTTGCCTTTCAACAGTCCCCCATCCTTTGCACAGCTGCTTAATGAATTCAAAGCATGACATTTTGTTTGCCACAGTGAGGTATAAGTGAAGCTGCAAACCATCACTGTGAGATGAACTAGAAAACACAGAAGGCAGCAAGCCCTTCCCACCCGTCAGTCATGGCTCTCTCCACAGCACCCACTATACACTGTGAGTCTCCACATGTATCCAACTAATCAACAGACATCACTAAACACATCAAAATGTCAACTTTGGGAAGTGTACAGGAGCTTCTATACACAACAGAGTTCCACAAGCCCCAGAGATTGTCTCGCTTTTGATACTCAATGTGCTATCCCTACCTGGTCACTTGGATGCTTTGCTCAGATAACACTTATCATAGAATCATAGAATGGCATGGGTTGGAAGGGACCCCAAGGATCATAGAGCTCCAACACCCCTGCCACAGGCAGGGACACCAACCTCCAGGCCTGGATCAACACACGGTTGCCCAGGGCCCCATCCAACCTGGCCTTGAACACTTACAGGGACAGGGTATCTGCTACTTCTCTGGGCAGCCTGTTCCAGCACCTCACCACTCTCTCTGTAAAAAACTTTCCCCTAATATCTAATCTAAACCTTCCTTCCTTTAGCTTTAATCCATTCCCCCTTGTCCTGCTATTATCTGCTCTTTTAAAAAGTTGAATCCCCTCCTGCTTATAAGCTCCCTTCAGGGACTGGCAGGCTGCAATGAGGTCCCCC